>SJYC01071081.1:0-30993 GCA_006408675.1 Madoqua kirkii | reverse complement strand
AGAAGTTAAATAAGCAGGGTGACAACATACAGCCTTGACGTACTCCTTTTCCTATTTGGAACCAGTCTGTTGTCCCATGTCCAGTTCTAACTGTTGCTTCTTGACCTGCATACGGATTTCTCAAGAGGCAGGTCAGGTGGTCTGGTATTCCCATCTCTTTCAGAATTTTCCACAGTTTATTGTGATCCACACAGTCAAAGGCTTTGGCATAGTCAATCAGGCAGAAATAGATGTTTTTCTGGAACTCTCTTGCTTTTTCCATGATCCAGCAGATGTTGGCAATTTGATCTCTAGTTCCTCTGCCTTTTCTAAAACCAGCTTGAACATCAGGGAGTTCACGGTTCATTGCTGAAGCCTGGCTTGGAGAATTTTGAGCATTTCTTTACTAGCCTGTGAGATAATACTTGTTTAAAGCTCCTATGTGTTTTTTTCCCGCTCTGAACACTGCCTTCACAGGCCACAGTTGCTTTCCTCACTTGAGATTCCTCCCAAGCCCTTCCTATTCTTCCTTTTTATGCCTCTTTCCATGTTTCTCTTTTCTCCTGTCTCCGAATTCTCAACTAGGAAAATTTCAGAATCAGTTTATCACATCAGGACCTTTGCTGGGTAGGAGGTTGAGGGTGCTGTGGGGAAGCGAACAGATTGAGAAGGTCAAGCCATCACTCTCTTGAGTAAGCAATGCCTTGAGGTAAGACTGGGATATCCAAAAATGAATAATTTTTACCACTCAATACAGGGTTGTGGGGGGAGGTGGCAGGAAGATTATGTTTTGAAATTTTAGCCTATACTTTTTGCTGCCATATTCTGCTACCCTACTTATTTTTTCCCCACATCCCTCAGTTCAGGGTAGAGTTGTTTTAGCAGAAATACAAGGAGAAATAAATATACAATGCTCAGCTTTTGAGCTTCAAAATATAGGTTATAAATTGTGATAAGAGACATTAGCTTTAAAGAAAAGGTTTTAATCTCTTTGCCACTAGAAAAGTAGATATTCAAATGCATGACATAATAGTGTGTCTAATCCTGTCTTCAAGGTGATAAAGGTCTGGATTTGATGGGATGGGAGTGGGAGAGTCAAAAGCAAAGCAAAGGAATAGGACACTGGGGACTGTGTCTCAGTGCTCCTCCACCTAGGACTTGTCCTCTGTAGCCTTGGGGCCTGGAGTCAGGTCCCTGCAGCTAACCTTTGCCTGCAGGAGCTGTTCTAGCGAGCTGGCACAGACTTATCTTACAGGTGGCATCCTGTGACAAATGACAAGCTTCCGCTGCTAGTCTTCCCACTTTCTGCCTCAAGGCCATATGTAGTGATGTAAGAAACCAGAATTATAGGGAAATTAAACCTCCAGGGTTAATGTTCGCCCACTCTGGTGGGAATGTGGTAGGGGCGAGGAGGCAGAGCCAGAGAAGGGACCCTGAGGCTTTCTCTTTCAATTTTGTACCGTAAGCATCTCACTTGCCCCAGCTTCATTCTGGCCATACTTAGCTCTGTCTCTAGATCCCCATCTTTTTATATCTAGCAGTAGTAAAGGTGCTCCAGTGTCATCAGCTTCAAGGCACCATGCTTTCTCTCATTTCCCTGACATTCTGCTCACACCTATGGAAATAAGTCATCTTCAGTATTATTTTGGTGGGACAATCTGCCCCCATGAATGGCCCTGTGTTCCTATCATTTTTTTAAAGTGCTATTCAAATGATGACCTTTCCCAGCATCTTGTCTTGATCAACTGAGATGCACTACTTCTGTCCTTCATGAAAGGCTGATGCTTGTATTGTCTCTAAGTTCTATCTTGAAGAATTCATATCCTATTGTAGGACAGACAATCATAAAAATGACTAAGCACAGCATCAGTTCAGCAAATTAAGGAATGTTCAATCTTCCCAAATCAAGGTGGTTGTTTTTTTTTCCTCTACCACAGGGTATAAACTTCTGTCTTAATCTTAGGCAAATACTTTTAAAAGCAAGCTATATTTGATTAGGGGGAGAAAAAGGAAGAAAAAAATTAACATTAGCCACTGTGGGATCCACTTTCTGAACTTGCTCTTATTAGTAAACAGTCCAAGTAATTCCTTCCAAGGATGATTGATTTTAATTTTATTCATAAAGTTTGGGCTTTTATTATGATTCCTTATGAGGCTTTTTTAAATGGAGAAATAGCACTGTAAAGTTCATAGTCCCTAAATGAGACATCACTCCAAATATGAAACAAGATTAAACTTGACAAGCTTCTCCCCCAAAGTGGTTTGTTCTTGTTTTCATACAGATGTAAAAATTATGTTTTGGGAATCACACACAAACATCAATAGAGCAAGTTCCATGATGTGATGATTAGAATAAAGTAAGAATTCTTTTCACTTTCAATCTTAAATATACTGTAAGCAATTTAGACGCACCAGGTTAGCTTATATGCATTTTGATTCTCACTGGAAAAAGAAATCTAAATAATGAACAGGTTATAAACTGAAGTAGGTAAAGATGATAACACTTAATTGAAAAAGAGACAGTCTCCCTGGGCGCCACTAATCTTATGAGCTTTCCCAGGCGGGTCCTCCAGTTCCTGGAGGTCATACAGGATGAGGAAGGAGCCCAGATCCACTGAGCCGGCCTTTCTTCTGCTTCTTCTCCTTCTTAAGCTTCCTAATAATTGCCTTCCTCAGCTTTCCATAGTTGGCTCTAGCAGTAAATGAATTCGTTAATTTTGATCAGGAATATATCTGAATCCTAGCCTTTCAAATAGTAGGAACAGAAATTGTGTTGTGATACCCTGCAAATCAGGCTGTAAGCTACTCTGGGGCTGAATCTCTAAGTGCTGACAACCATCCTCAGAGGGAGTAAGACCAGCATGGGCGGTGGGAGAGAGAGAGCCTGGCAACATGACGCTCTGGGCTCCCGCAGCACTGACGACACAAACCCCAACCTTGGACATTTTGAGAGCTAATAATTCTCCTATTGACCTAAATCATTTTCATCACTTTTCTGTAACTTCCAAGTGGTAGAATCCTGACTATCTCAAAGGAGATTTTAGTTGGAAATTAGCTTATTCACCCAGTTGTAGAGCTATGTCTCAAGTATGCCTGCCCCTCTTCCAAGTACACCATTGAGGCTATTGGGTTCAATGTCAGGCCCTGTTTTCGGAGAGCTTTTTTCTATGGCTACAATAGTAAAGTAGTCCCCAGAATCTGACATGAAGGTATTCCTTGAGATTAAGATATAAACTCAAAACACACTGGGCCAGCATAGAAAAGAGTTTATATTTGAGATTATTTTCAATATTGAATTGGAGTTAACCCAAATGTAAAGGCAAAAGCAGAAAAACAGAGATGGAAGGAGAGGTAGGGATGGGAAGTGCATTCTTTAATGTCATCAAAATCCCTGATGATCTTATTAAAATACACAATCTGATTCAGTGAGTATGGGGTAGGGCCCAAGATTTTGTATTTCTAACAAGCTTCTAACAAAGGACAGAAATGGTAGGGACCTAACAGAAGCAGAAGATGGTAAGAAAAAGAAGCAAGAATACACAGAAGAATTATACAAGAAAGATCCTAATGGCCCCGATAATCACAATGGTGTGATCACCCACCTAGAGCCAGACATATTGGAGTCTGAAGTCAAGTGGGCCTTAGGAAGCATCACTACAAATAAAACTAGTGGAAATGATAAAATTCCAGCTGAGCTATTTCAAAACCTAAAAGATGATACTCTGAAAGTGCTACACCTAATATGCCAGTAAATTTGGAAAACTCAGCAGTAGCCACAGGACTGGAAAAGGTCAGTTTTCATTCCAATCCCAAAGAAAGGCAATGCCCAATAATGCTCAGACTACCACACAATTGTATTCAACTCACAAGCTAGCAAAGTAATGCTCAAAATTTTCCAAACCAGGCTTCAACAGTACGTGAACCCAAAACTTCCAGATGTTCAATCTGGATTTAGAAAAGGCAAACTGCCAACATCTATTGGATCATAGAAAAAGCAAGAAAGTTCCAGAAAAGCATCTACTTCTGCTTTATTGACTATACCAAAGCCTTTGACTGTGTGGATCACAACAAACTGTGGAAAATTCTGAAAAAGATGGGAATACCAGACCACCTTACCTGCCTCCTGAGAAATCTGTATGCAGGTCAAGAAGCAACAGTTAGAAATGGACATGGAACCACAGACTGGTTTCCAAACTGAGAAAGGAGTATGTCAAAGCTATATACTGTCACCCAGCTTATTTCACTTATATGCAGAGTTGCTGCTGCTACTGCTGCTGCTAAGTTGCTTCAGTCGTGTCTGACTCTGTGCGACCCCACAGACGGTAGCCCACCAGGCTCCCCTGTCCCTGGGATTCTCTAGGCAAGAACACTGGAGTGGATTGCCATTTCCTTCTCCAATGCATGAAAGGGAAAGTGAAAGTGAAGTTGTGTCTGACTCCTAGCGACCTCATGGACTGCAGCCTACCAGACTCCTCCATCCATGGGATTTTCCAGGCAAGAGTGCTGGAGTGAGTTGCCATTGCCTTCTCCCATATGCAGAGTACATCATACAAAATCTTGGGCTGAATGAAGCACAAGCTGGATTCAAGATTTCTGGGAGAAATATCAATAACCTGAGATATGCAGATGACATCACTGTCATAGCAGAAAGCAAAGAGGAAGTAAAGAGCCTCCTGATGAAAGAGGAAAATGAAAACACTGACTTAAAACTGAACATTCAAAAAACTAAGACTGTGGCATCCACTCCCATCATTTCATGGCAAATACAGGGGGAACAATGGAAACAATGACAGACATTATTTTCTTGGGCTCCAAAATCACTGCAGATGATGAATGCAGCAATGAAATTAAAAGATGCTTGTTCTTTGGAAAAAAAGCTATGACCAACCTAGACAGCATATTAAAAAGCAGAGACAATACTTTGTCAACAAAGGTCTGTCTAGTCAAAGCTATGATTTTTCTGGTAGTCATGTATGGATTCAAGAGTTGGATCATAAAGAAAGCTGAGAACTGAAGAACTGGTGTTAGAGAAGACTGTTGAGAGTCCCATGGACTGCAAGGAGATCCAACCAGACAAGTGTAAAGGAAATCAGTTCTGAATATTCACTGGAAGGACAGATGTTGAAGCTGAAGCTCCAATACTTTGGCCACCTGATGCAAAGAGCTGACTCATTTGAAAAGACCATGATGCTGAGAAAGATTGAGGGCAGGAGGAGAAGTGGATGACAGAGGATGAGATGGTTGGATGGCATCACCGATTCGATGGAAATGAGTTTGAGCAGGCTCAGGGAATTGGTGATAGATAGGGAAGCCTGGCATGCTACCATCCATGGGGCTGCAAAGAGCTAGACATGACTGAGCGACTGAACTGAACTGAACAAGCTTCCAGGCGACACCCATGCTGCTGGTCCCTAAACCATACTTTGAGTGGTGAGTTGCTTCAGCATACTTCAAAAAATAATAATAGTTTAAAGAACAGACTAACAATGATGACAACAAAAGTAATAATCCCTCATTGATGTCATTATCATATCTAAAGAAATAATATATCAATCAGAAGGATAGGGAGGAAAGTCAGCAGGAATTATATAGAGACAACAGAGACTCAGAAAAGAAAAAAGTCAGAATAGCAATATCTAAAAAAGTACAGCATCTTGGCAAGAAGAGATCCACTTTGCAGTTAATCCCTGTTGTGAATAAAGATGTACTGGGCTCTAAATTTCTAGTGACAATAAACTTTTTCATTCCATATTTGTGAAGCAACCTTTTGAATTTTATTTGCCTCTTTGTATGACTTTTCTATAGGAAGAAAATAGACTCTCCAGGTTAAGATGAATAATAATCTACTCATGCAAGTTATGTTGTTTCTTGTAAAATATTAAGTTTTCATTATGCTATAAATAGGAATTTCCTGGTGGCTCAGATGGTAAAGAATCTGCCTGCAGTGCAGGAGATCTGGGTTTGATCCCTGGGTTGGGAAGATCCCTTGGAGGAGGGCATGGCAACCCATTCAAGTGTTCTTGCCTGGAGAAATCCATGGACAGAGGAGCCTAGTGGGCTACAGTCTATGAGGTTGCAAAGAGTGGGACATAACTGAGTGACTAAACCACAGTGCATGTTATAAAAGCCTCTGTGAGTTTAGTTTGTGTGACTCAGTGTCACTACATCTAGTCATATTTTCAGCATTGATGAGTTGGAGTTTTTGATACTCCAACTGAATAAAATAAAACTGAGGGTGTTTAAATGATCACATTGAAATGCTACGACTTGAGGTCTATTGGCAAGAACATCCACCTTCCACTTGCATCAGAGATTGTCAGGTACTTATTTGAAATTTAACACATCCCATAAGATAGTGGGTCAGAGTATTGATCTTTAATTGTTAACTGGTGTCATTCTGTGATTTTTTTTTCTTTTAATATAATTATTGGTTGTTGTTATTTTTGAAAAATCGTCAAGTAGATCCTGATACTGGAAATAGCCCTTATCTGTCTTCTCTATTCTCTCTTGATGGCTTGGAGTGGGAATAGCCCTTATCCATCTTCCCTGTTCGCTCTTGATGGCTTGGAGTACAGGGGAGGAGGGACGGTCGCTGCTTTATTTGCATTTGCTTTTCTTTAGTTTCAGGACATTGTCTTATTCACTATCCCACTGTACTTTATCCCCCAGTTATTATTTTCATTCTTCCTTTTCTATTCTCAACAAAACAAGAGTGTTGTTTGAATACATTTCTATGTAACTGTTTATGTGTATTATATTAGGAGGCCAGTCAAATTCTCCTTTTCCATTAATAAACCTCATATCAGCACGTCACACACAATTAGGAGCTGTTAGAAATGGATGTGCTCGCTGTTTGAAAAGCAGACACACTTTGGCTGATAGTGGGCTCTGAGCTTCTTGGTTTTGTGTCCACACTAATATTGTTCTTTAAACTGAGCTGCCTTGGTGGCATCTTGTCAAATGATTCACCAAGGAATACAAAAGGGGATGGGATGGCCTTCAAATCACTCTTACGTTAGTTGACTATTCAATCTTCTATGCAACCACAAAACCAAATTAGTTTAGACACCAATGATATGTTCCTCTATTAATTTATGAAAATAAGAGGAGCAAAAATTGGGAAGATGGGTGGAAAAGATAATGGTTTGTTATTGGGTCTCTCAGGAGAAAATAAAAAAGGATCAGCAATTTATTTTCAGTTTTGTAGGATTATTGGTTTTTGACTTTGATGTGGTTCAGCAGTTTAATTTCAGGTATACAAACCTGCCATCCTGTGAAAATGTAACTCAGCTTTCATCACATGCACACCATTGAGGCATCTGCTGTTGACTTTGTTCCTCCCCAAACACTACAGAAGCTAAACATGAGTTATCTGAATTTTTTGTGTCTCTTAGGAACTAAGCAAGTTTGTATAAAACATTTCAGACATCTGAATTTTTGTCCACAAACCAAAATTTGGGGCTGCATTTTAAATGTCATTCTTTCTTATTCCACATCTACTCATTTTATTTTTTTCTATATGCATGCATAATCCATTTAAAAATAAGATTTCTTCTGGTTTATGACATTCTTAATTTAACAGAATATTAATTGTTAAACCTTACTGTCTACTAACTGTATCTTTAAAAAGAGCAAAGAAAAATATTTCATTAAATGACTAAATACATTTATCATGCTTGTTAATTTTTTACTAAATCAGACCTTCTTCACTGGAAGGTCTTAAAGAGGTATAGTAACTGAATTTCATTCCAACACCTTAGGTGATAGACAAGTGCCCAAACCAATGACCCTGAATGGAAGGATTTGGAAACAACAGTTTCTGTTCTTCAAGGATGGCAAAGTTCAGAATAAAAATCTCCAGTAACAAAGCAGGGAGTTTCCTCCTATAAACTCCCTGTGGATTCTTCCTACTTTAGGTAAAGAATTAACCTAGCTTTAAGACATATACCAACTCTTGACTACTAAAATCTTTAATTGGTTTTTATCCCTCAGTCCTGTCCTTGGGTGTCCTCTTTGTGTCCACTGCTCATGTACCTCAAGGCCTGTTTCCTTTATACCTCCTGTCCACTTGCTCAGTGCAACCCTCCTTAGCTCTGAAGTGGTACATTCCCTAAAGGAAACTAAGATTTCTATTTTGTTCCTGATCCTGCAGGGCAAAGTGACACTGCAGTCTCTCCTGCTTACATGATCACAAGTGAGAAGTGAACAAAAGCCTCTCTGATCTTGGATTTCCCCTGGATTTATCTATACTACCTCCCTGCTATAGAACTGAGGCCAACATGTCTCACAACCTGTTTCACTACCTCCAATTTTTCCTTCCCATAATTCATTGAGACTGGTAGGAACTAGAAGTGTCCCTTTACTTTACCTTATACCTGGAATTTTCTGGGTTCGATCCCTGGGTTGGGAAGATCCCCTAGAGGAGAGCATGGCAACCCACTCCAGTATTCTTGCTTGGGGAATCCCCATGAACAGAGGAGCCTGGCAAGCTACAGTCCATAGGGCCACAAAGAGTTGAATATGACTGAGTGGCTAAGCACATAGCTTCTAAAAGGGCTCCATGATTAAGCCAGCCCAGGTGCTAATGAGAACATAAAGGAATTTAGAAAATCCAACTGGTCATCTTGCAATGCTCACAGAAAAATTCTAATTTTCTAGCAAAAGAGAAATCCACTTTTCTTATAGGTCACTAAAGCTGACTGTTTTAACTGGTGTAGAGACCCCAGGGCAGTTTAACTTGGGTGGAAAAATAGACCTGGAAACTCAAAAGAATGTTATCCTATTATGTTAATATCCTTGAAGCCAAGCTCAGTGCCTCACTGCATGTTTGTTGAGTGACTATATGACAGTGAACCATTAGCCATTGTGAGCATGGCACTGGAGATACAAATTGCTAGAACCCACATCTCTTCAAGACCTTGGGATCTACTTAGGGAAACAGCTGATAAAATGCCGCCTGAACTAGGCAATAGGTGTTCCTTAAAATTAACAGTCATATGAATTTCCTGGGGTTCTTTCAGACTGCAGCATATGAGTCAGCAGATCCAGAGGGGGCCCAGAGAATCTGCACTTCTAACAAAGCTTCCATAGTGAGGCTGTGAGCATGTGGACCTCATTTGGGGAGATAGAGTTAAAGAGGGGGACGGAAAGAAAGGCTTCACAGGGAAAGACAGAATCGAGCTAAGACCTAAACAGTAAATACAACAGAAAGAAGCAGAGGACACACAGAGAGAAGGGGGGAGAGCAAGAGAGACAGCATCAGAGAAGACAGAAGAGAATGAAAAAGGCAGCCTAGGAGTGATGTTGTGAACAACTGTTGCCTGGCAGGACTACCTCCAACGTGTCTAAGGGTTGGTGAACAGATTAATGGAGAAGAGGGTTGGTGATGGGACTAGGAGAGAGGCCGGGGAAACAGGTAGAAATCAGATTCCACACAGCTCGTGAACGGGTTGAAAGTCACAAGATGACTCTGCCCGCAGTGTCATCGTCAGACTGAAGGCCATCAGTAAGTTTGGAGGCCTTAACAATATTTGGAAAATATTGACCTGATACAGACAGAACCCATACTGGGAAACCTTGTTATTAACGATTTCCTCCCCGGCCAAGCTAAGGAAATAGGTTTCCATCAGTCCCATGAAAAAAAAAATGACGAAACAAGGTTGTTATGGTTTTTTGGCACTGACCAGCCTTTCCCACTCCCAGGCAACCACAGGGCTTCAAGAAATTAATTGCATCTTGAAGTCATAGTGATAGCCAGCCCCATAAATCCATTCCTGGTGCTTCTATGTTATCTCTTTATTTGAAACACAGAGAAGACAGACAGGAGGGGAGGGAGAAGCGAGCCTGGAGTAGAGTTCTCTGTAGGGAAGTAACTATACAGTACTGAACTTGAAAATCTAAATTCAGTCCATTTTGATCAAAACACAGGAAGCACAAGTCATTTTTCTTACCCAGTCTTTCCCACTAATAAATGGCAGCTCATGGGGCTCTAGGAAGGAGTTAGGTAGTTTTATTTTTATCTTAGCACATAAGGGGAAAACAGCCACCCTGTTTATACCAGAGGGGCATGCTTGCAAAGTCCAGGGGACTGCTGCCCTGCCTTGGTGGCTTTGCCACCTCCCACACAAGTAGATAAGACAGAGGACTTCACATGCTCCTGGCTTTATCACTCATGAGGACTGGAGGGCATGCCATTTCTTTGGTAAAGCTGAAAATCAATATTACTTACTAGCAGGATATTTAGTTGCCAAGATTTGCTGTCTAAAACAATGCTTGTTACTGATCTGTTGAAAAACCTGAATATCCAAGAGTTTCTCTCTTCTACTTTTATGACCCTTTTCCAAGACGCTTCCCAGACTCATTTTCTTTTGCTCTCCTCCTACCCTTCTCTTACTGCTTTTCCAATGTTAGAGAAAATAAATCCAGATGTGCTGCTACCTCCAGGTGGATAATTTGGTTTGCAATCTAGGCTTTGCCTTTACCAGCTTTAGATCTTGTGCTCTGATGTTAGAGCTGTGTTTTGCAGTTCTTAGGAAGCATACATGGATCATGGGTCCCCTCTACCACCGCACCCACTTTTAATACCACTCAGAAGAGGGCATCCTTGGCAGGTCAGATCCTTCCCTCACCCATCTACTGGACAGCACTGTTATTTGGGACAGTTCAAAAGAAGCAGCGGTGGGCAGAGAAGGTGTACACTCCTCTAATTGGTACCTAAAAGTAGGCAGAGCAGTAACTGTCCACGCAATGCAATGAAGGCTCCTCAGAGGGCTTCCAAATGCCTCCCTCAGTGGCCTGACCTCCAAAGAGCAGAGAGAAGAGAATAAGACCTGTTTCTGGGAGACCAACATGTTTCCTGAGAAAGGATGCTACGGTAACTATACATATGCACTGCATGTCAAAATAGCTAACATGTGACATAGGTTTATAAAGGAACAGGACACAGGATATGTAAATTTTGCCAGTGAATATAGCTGGACAACCAGGAAGCAGCACGGGAGCTGCCAGTGTCTGTACAAAGGTGGCAAATGGAAGGTCAGAAGAAGCCTTGCAGGAGTCAAGAACTGTCCTGCAGGAGACAGATGCCTCCCTTTTCACTAACTACTGATATGTAGTTACAAGATCCCGGTGCTCCATCTAGAGCCTTTCTAATCTCATTTTGATTAGTCCAATATGCTTTGAAGTTAAAAGGGGCTACTTCTATTTACTGTTCCCCTCCTGTGTCCTTTACTTCCTGCTGCTTCTGCTGGTCATTTCTGGATTTGTTTGTCCATCATGGGGCTTGAGCAGGAGACTTAAAGCACCAGACATGAAAGGGAGAGCAAGGGACAGATGATCAAATATTCCCAGCGACAAAGACAACCAGACATGAAGAGCAGAGGTGTTGGGGGCAGAGGACACAGAAGGCAGCAGAGAAATAAACATTCACAGTGTAATGGTGAAAAGGTCCATGCTGGAGTCAGGCAAACTTGGAATTAACAGTCATTTAGTTGTTTAATTTTGTAATTTGAGTGAGCCCCCAGAAATACTGAGGTCTAAAATCCTACAACCTTCTCTCATACCCTTAAACAGCTGGTAATCGTAACAATGTCCGCATTTGGATATCTCATATTGTAAGAAAGTTCTTTCTTATGCATCCATTGTGTAAACACACATAATATGATACACATGTGGTTAAAAAGCTGGCTCAAAACTCAACACTCAAAAAACGAAGATCTTGGCATCCAGTTCCATCACTTCATGGCAAATAGATGGGAAAACAGTGGAAACAGTGACAGACTTTATTTTGGGGGGCTCCAAAGTCACTGCAGATAGTGACTGCAGCCATGAAATTAAAAGATGCTTGCTACTTGGAAGAAACGCTATGACCAACATAGACAGCATATTAGAAAGCAGAGACATTGTTTTGCCAACAAAGGTCCATCTAGTCAAAGCTATGGTTTTTCCAGCAGTCACATATGGATGTGAGAGTGGGACCATAAAGATGGCTGAATGCTGAAGAATTGATGCTTTTGAACTGCGGTGTTGGGGAAGACTGTTGAGAGTCCATTGGACTGTGAGGAGATCAAGCCAGTCAGTCCTAAAGGAAATCAACCCTGAATTTTCATCAGAAGGACTGATGTTGAAGCTGAAGCTCCAATACTTTGGCCACCTGATGCAAAGAGCCGACTCATTAGAAAAGACCCTGATGCTGGGAAAGATTGAAGGCAGGAGGAGAAGGGGACAACAGAGAATGAGATGGTTGGATGGCGTCACAGATTCAATGGACATGAGTGTGAGCAAGCTCTGGGAGATGGTAAAAGATGGGGAAGCCTGGCCTGCTGCAGTCCATGGGGTCGCAAAGAGTCGGACACAACTGAGCAACTGAACAACAGAATGTTATGCACATGTGGTTTTAATTTTGCATCTAATATTAAATTTAAAATCCCAAAATAAATTACAGTATTTCAGGATGTTTTTCTAACTCAAAGTGTGGGTCTGCAGTTACTAAATAAAGACACTCACTTTATCTTTCTTATGCTATGTCCAGGAGTGTTGTTAAGGTTTATATTTAGAACCTTTTAAATCAGAATGCAAAGACAGGAAAACTCTCTCGAAACCACTTTATCACCTCAAAATATTAGCTATTTATTCAACTCCATTTTTCTCAAATAAAATGAAAAATGTATAGATAACACTAAATTATTTTAGTCCCATGTTTACAAAATTCTGCTCTGGGGGATACTTCACAAAGACTTCATAAATAAACTTTATAGATCTGGGGCAAATATCTAAAACAAAATAGAATTACATGTATCCTGCTATTAAGGAATCTTTCAAAATTATTACTAAATGAATATTTTTCTCGGTTTTCTAGGCATTTTACTATAGTGCTCTCAATTTTAGAAAGTTTCAACATGTATTTTCCTTTTAAAACCAACAACTGGTTTATGAAAAAGGAGGAAATCAGCCAAAGGCAATTCTGCTATTTGTGACAATGTGGATGGGCCTTGGGGGCATTAGTAAATGAGATTATTAATAAATCCTTTAAATTTTACTTATTATCAGAGTTGAACTCTGCACTTCTTTAGTAGTCTTTTCAGCAATAATAGTATACATCCTTAACTTCTCACAGTCTACATAAAGTTAACATTGTAATACTTTACTTAATACATAGAAACGTTGAAATCACAGACAATGTTGGCACACTTGGTGCTATAATTGATATATATATATTAAAATTAAATGCATTTTAAAATTACAGGATAATGCTTTGCTATTTTGTTTTAAATAGTCCATTTGTTCTTAAAATTAAATACAAACAACATTTTGCATTTACCAAGACACTTAACATTTCTTTGTTGCGGTTGTTCAGTCCCTAAGTCAGGTCCGACTCTTTGTGACCCCGTGGGCTGTAGCCTGCCAGGCTCCTTTGTCTGTGGGAATTTCCCAGGCAAGAATACTGGAGTGTGTTGCCATTTCTTTCTCCAGGGGATTTTCCTGACTCAGGGATTGATCCTGCATCTCCTGCATTGGGAGGTGGTTTCTTTACCACTGAGCTACCTGGGAAGCCCTCTGATATTCTTTATTCCTTCTCAAAGATATACATTTTCTTATATCATTGCCCTTCAGACTAAAGAAATTCTCTTAGCATCTTATACTGAAGTTCTGTTGGCAATGAATTCTCTTAGATTTGTGAGGTACCAGTTTTTGTTTGTCTCTTGACAATATTTTTGTAAAATATCATAAAAAATCAATGTGTATTTCATGACAATGTCAACTTGTTTAAGTGTCTATAAGTGTTGGATATCATCTTTTGGATTTATGTCATTGTTAACTGGTAACAGGAGAAGGCATGGCACCTCACTCCAGTACTCTTGCCTGGAGAATCCCATGGACAGAGGAGCCTGGTGGGCTGCAGTCCATGGGGTCGCTAAGAGTACCCTCCTGTGTCCTTTACTTCCTGCTGCTTCTGCTGGTCATTTCTGGATTTGTTTGTCCATCATGGGGCTTGAGCAGGAGACTTAAAGCACCAGACATGAAAGGGAGAGCAAGGGACAGATGATCAAATATTCCCAGCGACAAAGACAACCAGACATGAAGAGCAGAGGTGTTGGGGGCAGAGGACACAGAAGGCAGCAGAGAAATAAACATTCACAGTGTAATGGTGAAAAGGTCCATGCTGGAGTCAGGCAAACTTGGAATTAACAGTCATTTAGTTGTTTAATTTTGTAATTTGAGTGAGCCCCCAGAAATACTGAGGTCTAAAATCCTACAACCTTCTCTCATACCCTTAAACAGCTGGTAATCGTAACAATGTCCGCATTTGGATATCTCATATTGTAAGAAAGTTCTTTCTTATGCATCCATTGTGTAAACACACATAATATGATACACATGTGGTTAAAAAGCTGGCTCAAAACTCAACACTCAAAAAACGAAGATCTTGGCATCCAGTTCCATCACTTCATGGCAAATAGATGGGAAAACAGTGGAAACAGTGACAGACTTTATTTTGGGGGGCTCCAAAGTCACTGCAGATAGTGACTGCAGCCATGAAATTAAAAGATGCTTGCTACTTGGAAGAAACGCTATGACCAACATAGACAGCATATTAGAAAGCAGAGACATTGTTTTGCCAACAAAGGTCCATCTAGTCAAAGCTATGGTTTTTCCAGCAGTCACATATGGATGTGAGAGTGGGACCATAAAGATGGCTGAATGCTGAAGAATTGATGCTTTTGAACTGCGGTGTTGGGGAAGACTGTTGAGAGTCCATTGGACTGTGAGGAGATCAAGCCAGTCAGTCCTAAAGGAAATCAACCCTGAATTTTCATCAGAAGGACTGATGTTGAAGCTGAAGCTCCAATACTTTGGCCACCTGATGCAAAGAGCCGACTCATTAGAAAAGACCCTGATGCTGGGAAAGATTGAAGGCAGGAGGAGAAGGGGACAACAGAGAATGAGATGGTTGGATGGCGTCACAGATTCAATGGACATGAGTGTGAGCAAGCTCTGGGAGATGGTAAAAGATGGGGAAGCCTGGCCTGCTGCAGTCCATGGGGTCGCAAAGAGTCGGACACAACTGAGCAACTGAACAACAGAATGTTATGCACATGTGGTTTTAATTTTGCATCTAATATTAAATTTAAAATCCCAAAATAAATTACAGTATTTCAGGATGTTTTTCTAACTCAAAGTGTGGGTCTGCAGTTACTAAATAAAGACACTCACTTTATCTTTCTTATGCTATGTCCAGGAGTGTTGTTAAGGTTTATATTTAGAACCTTTTAAATCAGAATGCAAAGACAGGAAAACTCTCTCGAAACCACTTTATCACCTCAAAATATTAGCTATTTATTCAACTCCATTTTTCTCAAATAAAATGAAAAATGTATAGATAACACTAAATTATTTTAGTCCCATGTTTACAAAATTCTGCTCTGGGGGATACTTCACAAAGACTTCATAAATAAACTTTATAGATCTGGGGCAAATATCTAAAACAAAATAGAATTACATGTATCCTGCTATTAAGGAATCTTTCAAAATTATTACTAAATGAATATTTTTCTCGGTTTTCTAGGCATTTTACTATAGTGCTCTCAATTTTAGAAAGTTTCAACATGTATTTTCCTTTTAAAACCAACAACTGGTTTATGAAAAAGGAGGAAATCAGCCAAAGGCAATTCTGCTATTTGTGACAATGTGGATGGGCCTTGGGGGCATTAGTAAATGAGATTATTAATAAATCCTTTAAATTTTACTTATTATCAGAGTTGAACTCTGCACTTCTTTAGTAGTCTTTTCAGCAATAATAGTATACATCCTTAACTTCTCACAGTCTACATAAAGTTAACATTGTAATACTTTACTTAATACATAGAAACGTTGAAATCACAGACAATGTTGGCACACTTGGTGCTATAATTGATATATATATATTAAAATTAAATGCATTTTAAAATTACAGGATAATGCTTTGCTATTTTGTTTTAAATAGCCATTTGTTCTTAAAATTAAATACAAACAACATTTTGCATTTACCAAGACACTTAACATTTCTTTGTTGCGGTTGTTCAGTCCCTAAGTCAGGTCCGACTCTTTGTGACCCCGTGGGCTGTAGCCTGCCAGGCTCCTTTGTCTGTGGGAATTTCCCAGGCAAGAATACTGGAGTGTGTTGCCATTTCTTTCTCCAGGGGATTTTCCTGACTCAGGGATTGATCCTGCATCTCCTGCATTGGGAGGTGGTTTCTTTACCACTGAGCTACCTGGGAAGCCCTCTGATATTCTTTATTCCTTCTCAAAGATATACATTTTCTTATATCATTGCCCTTCAGACTAAAGAAATTCTCTTAGCATCTTATACTGAAGTTCTGTTGGCAATGAATTCTCTTAGATTTGTGAGGTACCAGTTTTTGTTTGTCTCTTGACAATATTTTTGTAAAATATCATAAAAAATCAATGTGTATTTCATGACAATGTCAACTTGTTTAAGTGTCTATAAGTGTTGGATATCATCTTTTGGATTTATGTCATTGTTAACTGGTAACAGGAGAAGGCATGGCACCTCACTCCAGTACTCTTGCCTGGAGAATCCCATGGACAGAGGAGCCTGGTGGGCTGCAGTCCATGGGGTCGCTAAGAGTCGGGCACGACTGAGCGACTTCAGTTTGACTTTTCATTTGCATGCATTGGAGAAGGCAATGGCAACCCACTCCAGTGTTCTTGCCTGGAGAATCCCAGGGATGGGGGAGCCTTGTGGGGTCGCACAGAGTCGGACACGACTGATGCGACTCAGCAGCAGCAGCAGCAGCAACTGGTAACAGTTCACGAAGGCTTCTGCAGGTGGCTCATGTAATAACTGGTTTCATAAGCATACACTTTACTGGCTTTATTTCCATCCCTGTTTCACTTCTCTACCTCTCTACTGGTGTGTTTTGGGATCATCTCCCAAATAAACTACTTGAGCTCAAATACTTCCTCCAATCTGCTTCTGGAAGAATCCAATCTAAGACACAAGGAAATCCAGCTAAACTATCAAATATAACACTAATTGGAGGGGTTAGTACTGTCAATAAACAAATTAAAATGTTCTCTTTTACTCAATGAAAAAGAAACTCATAAACTTTAGATGTTAAACCACTGACTAGAATCTTTGAAATTGAAAGATGAAACTAAAAACAAATGTGACTCAGACCCATAATTTCATTCCAAAATAGAGAAAAATCTGATTTCAGGATTCTGATTATATGCTGCTACTGTCCATCTGGTAAAAGAATACCATTCTCTTTGTGAGTCATGTGACTTGATGATTTCCTTCATAATGTCACAGTAAGCCATCAAAACAATAACTGTTTTTCCCTTTTGGCTTAAATAGTGGCTTATAATTGGACATGAAATGTTTCTACATCAGTTAAAATAAACACAGTCCCTTTCTTTTTGTCCTAAGATGATGCTACAATCCTATAGTTGGGAACAGAATGAGTGTTAGGACCAGAATGCAAAAATATAATTTGGATTTGAGCTTTTAAAGGTAGCATGCCCAGGATGAGTTATCGGTATAGAAAATATCTTCTTTTTCATTAATGGTATATATGAAACAGGGAAACTCAGCTAGATTTTAGCATTATATAATGAAGGTAATGAAGGTATATAACTTTTGAGTTTCATTCCTGACACTTCCAGCTTGAATTCTAATCTTGCCAGTTACTACATATATGATATATGTAAGGTTCTGTAATGAATTTAGTGATTGTATCTCTCTCAGAAATATTGAAATTAAATAGCCTAATTAAAAGACACTTATTCCTTGGAAGGAAAGTTGTGACCAACCTAGATAGCATATTCAAAAGCAGAGATTACTTTACCAACAAAGGTCCATCTAGTCAAGGCTATGGTTTTTCCAGTGGTCAAGTATGGATGTGAGAGTTGGACTGCAAAGAAAGCTGAGTGCCAAAGAATTGATGCTTTTGAAGTGTGGTGTTGGAGAAGTTTCTTGAGAGTCCCTTGGACTGCAAGGAGATCTAACCAGTCCATCCCAAAGGAGATCAGTACTGGGTGTTCTGGAAGGACTGATACTGAAGCTAAAACTCCAGTACTTTGGCCACCTCATGCGAAGAGTTGACTCACTGGAAAAGACTCTGATGCTGGGAGGGATTGGGGGCAGGAGGAGAAGGGGACGACAGAGGATGAGATGGCTGGATGGCATCACTGACTCGATGGACATGAGTTTGGGTAAACTCCAGGAGCTGGTGATGGACAGGGAGGCCTGGCGTGTTGCGATTCATGGGGTCACAAAGAGTCGGACACAACTAAAAAACAAATGTGACTCAGACCCATAATTTCATTCCAAAATAGAGAAAAATCTGATTTCAGGATTCTGATTATATGCTGCTACTGTCCATCTGGTAAAAGAATACCATTCTCTTTGTGAGTCATGTGACTTGATGATTTCCTTCATAATGTCACAGTAAGCCATCAAAACAATAACTGTTTTTCCCTTTTGGCTTAAATAGTGGCTTATAATTGGACATGAAATGTTTCTACATCAGTTAAAATAAACACAGTCCCTTTCTTTTTGTCCTAAGATGATGCTACAATCCTATAGTTGGGAACAGAATGAGTGTTAGGACCAGAATGCAAAAATATAATTTGGATTTGAGCTTTTAAAGGTAGCATGCCCAGGATGAGTTATCGGTATAGAAAATATCTTCTTTTTCATTAATGGTATATATGAAACAGGGAAACTCAGCAAGATTTTAGCATTATATAATGAAGGTAATGAAGGTATATAACTTTTGAGTTTCATTCCTGACACTTCCAGCTTGAATTCTAATCTTGCCAGTTACTACATATATGATATATGTAAGGTTCTGTAATGAATTTAGTGATTGTATCTCTCTCAGAAATATTGAAATTTAAATAGCCTAATTAAAAGACACTTATTCCTTGGAAGGAAAGTTGTGACCAACCTAGATAGCATATTCAAAAGCAGAGATTACTTTACCAACAAAGGTCCATCTAGTCAAGGCTATGGTTTTTCCAGTGGTCAAGTATGGATGTGAGAGTTGGACTGCAAAGAAAGCTGAGTGCCAAAGAATTGATGCTTTTGAAGTGTGGTGTTGGAGAAGTTTCTTGAGAGTCCCTTGGACTGCAAGGAGATCTAACCAGTCCATCCCAAAGGAGATCAGTACTGGGTGTTCTGGAAGGACTGATACTGAAGCTAAAACTCCAGTACTTTGGCCACCTCATGCGAAGAGTTGACTCATTGGAAAAGACTCTGATGCTGGGAGGGATTGGGGGCAGGAGGAGAAGGGGACGACAGAGGATGAGATGGCTGGATGGCATCACTGACTCGATGGACATGAGTTTGGGTAAACTCCAGGAGCTGGTGATGGACAGGGAGGCCTGGCGTGTTGCGATTCATGGGGTCACAAAGAGTCGGACACAACTCAGTGACTGAACTGAACTGAACTGAATGATGTATTTGAAAATATCTAGCTCAGTTGGAGAAAGAAATTAAAACAAAATTATAGTTGTCTGATTTCCATAAGTGTGGGAAAATAGCATGTGAAAGAAAGAGTATCATGTGATATTGAGAGTTAAGGAGTATTCCAGTAAAGGCAATAATTGTCTAGTGTTGTTTATCATTGTTCTATCAGATAAAATTTGCCAGTCCAATTCCCTCTTCTCTGTCAACAGGAAGCTTCAACGGAGTACAGTGCATTGAACAGATGCCTCTCTGGCTTTCTTTGATTGTGCTCTGTGGAATGAAATGAAACTCAAAAAAAAGAAAATCAAAGTCAAGCCTGCTGCATATGAGGCCACAAGGACACTCAATGTAACCATATCATAAATCATCAAAGAGAAACGCCAGGGAAGATCTATGCTTCTAGGACAGCTCGCTTCATTTAATATATCTAATGCTGCCATAATAGTGACTCTTTAGTTGCCTTTTCCTTTTGTTCAATGGTAATTGTCCTTCTGCTGGACTGTTCATCTCTCACAGATTTGTCTCCTGACTAGGAGATGTGTACAACTGGTTGTGAGTTACGGGTTCTTAGCCTGGAAAACCTTGTTTCAGTTTGGTACTGTTCAAAGTTGAAGTGAAGAGCAACCAAAAGCACAGAGGGGGAAAAACCATTGGAAAAGCTGGCTGAATAAAAGAGGGATGTTTGATAAAAATTCCTTCACTCTCTGCTGTATTTCTTTAACAAAGAACAGATAATGAAAGAAACTAGTTTTAGAGAATATTTAGGAGTATGGCAATAGTGATATAAAATGTCACAAGGATGCCAATTTAAGAGCCCAAATGTGGTGTGTCACAGTCTTTTACAAACATAAATGGGTCACGATGAAATTTTTATAGCGCAGTTTGAAGACAGTGAGTTAAAATGATCAAGAATATCTTTAGTTGAAATCAGTGTCCTAAAAACAATATGAGGCTTCTCTGTCAGCTGAGATGTGAAGAATCTCCCTGCAGCGTGGGAGACCCAGGTTGAATCACTGGGTTGGGAAGATTCCCTGGAGAAGGGAATGACTATTCACTCCAGTATTTTTCCCTGGAGAATTCCATGGACAGAGGAGTGTGGTGAGCTACAGCCCATGCAATATACAACCTACAAAAGTTCCTTAGGATTTGACAAATCCACGAGGACTACTCATAGTCCTGAAACCATGAAGTACCAAAAGTTCAAAAGCTTTTGTCCTTCTCAAGTATGTAGCTGCGTCTCCCACTAGAGAGCTATTCATGCACAAAAGAGATGAATAGATTTAGCTGAGAATTTGAAAGCAAAAATTGATCACAATACAAAGGCTCAGCCTAAAAGAAAATTATAAGTAAAAATAGAATAAGTAGCATTAGTATTCTGATTTTACTTCACATACTACTTATGAATCCTTTAGAAATAAACACAAAAAGAAACATTCCAATAACACAACAGATCCCACATAAGACTACAAAAGGAAAAAAACTAAAAGCTGAGGACAGAAAGCATTATAAGAGGGTAAGGTAAGCACCAGGGTAGCTGGTTAGAAGCAATTGGCATAATAAATCTATATTATATCTATTTCTTGATGAGGTGCATAGTCCAACATTTTCTCTTGATTTGTAGTCACAAAAGCAAGATAGATTTCCTTATTTTCATTCACAGCAGTATGCAATACAAAGATAAAACCCAACTTTTAAGCGACTAGAACACATGCAGCCCAACCAAAGCCTTCATTTTATCTTCCAAAGGACCAAGACAACAACAGCAGAAAGCAAAGTAAAGCTCTGAAGATATTAAGCATTCAAGTTCCCTTTAAAATTCACATAGCAGCTCCTGAAATTTTTACTGTTTAAACGATTCCATCTAAATTCTCTTCCTGTCCGGTTGAGTCCATTTAAATTGATCACCAGTGGAGTTAATCATCACGTCAGAACCTGTACTTTGAAAGGGGTGTGACTTTAACATGATTTAATGCTTATTCTTGACCTCTTTTTTTCTTCTTATTAAAGGACATACCTGGTAGATGCAAGGCTGGTGAGAATTCTTTCTGTCCCTTGAAGAGGAAGCAGAGCCTTGTTCCTAGTAGCTCGCAGCCAGTCTTTCCTGACCTGCTATAGGATGCTGGGGGGACCAAAACCAAACAAAGCTGGAAATCCTTGCTCAGGTGGCCGGGGTGAAGTTTGCCCTTTAGCCTTCCGTGAAACTAAAATCTCTTTAGTATATTCACTCCCATGTATCACCTTCAGCCCTGTTTGCATTTGCTTTCTTGCGCCGACAATACAGCAAGTTCAACTCTACATAGAATATCCCATCTTATAGGTTACATTTTTGGCATATCCTAGATTAGTGACATTTACATAGAAGTAAGATTTTAGAGTAGCTCAATTTATGGCAGGAAGCAAAGCCCAGGCCTGAGTGGTCTGCTGTTTAATTCACAGTCTCCAGTTAGTACTGAAGCCTCAGTTGCATTCTCACCAAGATCTGCAAAGAAGTTGACTGTTCCCTGTAAC
The DNA here is from genome assembly GCA_006408675.1 of Madoqua kirkii. Classification (NCBI taxonomy): domain Eukaryota; kingdom Metazoa; phylum Chordata; class Mammalia; order Artiodactyla; family Bovidae; genus Madoqua; species Madoqua kirkii. Next base: position 9,032 of record SJYC01071081.1, on the reverse strand, counting down.
ACTCATGGGAACGTAATGCATTATAAAGACCTTCCTTCAGGTCTTCAGTCCCATGTTGCTCTATATTCAGGGAAACTAGATGAATTATAGCATATTTTTATATGCTATGTAAAAATGCAACATACTTAGCTATGACAGGTGATTTCCAAGGGTGAAGTTTGCCCTTTAGCCTTGCGTGAAACTAAAATCTCTTTAGTATATTCACTCCCATGTATCACCTTCAGCCCTGTTTGCATTTGCTTTCTTGCGCCGACAATACAGCAAGTTCAACTCTACATAGAATATCCCATCTTATAGGTTACATTTTTGGCATATCCTAGATTAGTGACATTTACATAGAAGTAAGATTTTAGAGTAGCTCAATTTATGGCAGGAAGCAAAGCCCAGGCCTGAGTGGTCTGCTGTTTAATTCACAGTCTCCAGTTAGTACTGAAGCCTCAGTTGCATTCTCACCAAGATCTGCAAAGAAGTTGACTGTTCCCTGTAACACTCATGGGAACGTAATGCATTATAAAGACCTTCCTTCAGGTCTTCAGTCCCATGTTGCTCTATATTCAGGGAAACTAGATGAATTATAGCATATTTTTATATGCTATGTAAAAATGCAACATACTTAGCTATGACAGGTGATTTCCACCAGACAGAAAATTTGGTCCAGCACTTAAGCATTTTCACCCCACACTTAGTCACTGAGTTTAGCAGGAGTCTTCTTGCTGAGTGTTCAGAAAAAACAAAAGAGCTGAAAGCCTAATACTAATCACTGGTCATGTCCCTCCACCCCAAGTGCTAATCCAGACGACTATGACAATTGAAAGAAAGATACACCAGTCTCCACCACATAAAGGATTACATGATTGAGGAAGTTATAATAAGAATAGCAAACCATCCAACATGGAAAAAAAAAAAAAAACAACATAAGCCTATGGCCTCAGAGGATTCGCAGAGAGGAAGACTGGGACTAGTCAAGAAAACCTGGGGAAGTTCAAACAGTTTGTATAGATCTGGGTCCAAGTTTTGGTTAGACCAGGTCTTAGCTATGTCATTTTAAATAAATTGCTTAACTTCTCGAAGGCTAAATTTCTTAATCTTAAAATTAGGGTGATAATACCTACTGCATAGTGTGCACAGAGCAACAAAATAGAGGAATAAAATGATGATGCATCAATGTTAGCTAGGATGACACAAATGCTACCAGAGCAGGGGTAATTAAGACCTAAACAGAAGCCACATGTCAGTCTAATGGGGTTAAAGGATACAACCCTGAGAGATGACCTTAAAAATGTGTTCAGTTCCGTTCAGTCACTCAGTTGTGTCCGACTCTTTGTGACAAAATCTGTAGTGACAATTACAAAATGTGTAAAACATTTCTAAATGTGTTTAGAAATGTTTAAACACAAGCCTATTAACAGTAAGCCTCAGATATTCAGCTCAAGAGTTTGGGTTTGGAGTATGGACGAACCAAGATTCACAGTCACGTAGAAAATATAAAAGGAAATGAAGGTTAGGCTGGAGATGATGACTGATAGTAACTTTAATGACACTTACTGTGTACCAGGCACTTTTCTAAGTGCATTAAGCATTATCTCAGTTAGTGATACTACAGAGGAAGTGCAAGGAAAGCCGAGAGGCAAAGGGAGGAAGGCAGTAGTGAGAAGATAAGGGGCCTGAGTATCATGGTGGCTATAGAGAGAGATGGAGAAATACGGTAGACACTTGGAATGAGGACAAATGAGAGAAAAGGGTCACAGTATTTGACACCAGAAGGCCAGAGCATATGATTCTTCAATTAAGATGAAAGTGATGAACAGCAGTTGTAAGAGAACTTCCCACTGACAATTCCCCTTTCTTGTCAACCTTGAGCTAGTTCTTCAGCTCCCTCTACCCTCCAGCAGTTCACACTTTTGTGTGACTGTTGGAGGAATCCAGTTGAGCCTTTTACATTTCTTGACAATGTGCACATGCTTCAAGACCCTTTGTTATTTCTTCAGTTGTTGCTTTCCTCCACTCATCCTTAAAATTGACACAGTTGCTCTTTTGATTTTTCAATTTGCACCACATCTTCAGGTACTAATTCTACAAAGTACAGGTGAAAACTCTAAAGAGGCAAAAATGCTACAGAATCCATATGTGACTTATTGAATAAAACGTTAAATAAAGATCGTTCTCAACTTCCCAGAAGGAGAAATAATTAAAAATTGATACTACAGTTTAGAAAGAGAGTGGGAAAAAATGTTTCTGAGATGAGAGACATTCTGGGCTTCTCAATCCACAATAATTCCTTTATAGAAAAGTCATAAAGTACTCAAAACAGAAATTTGTTCCTAGATATGTGTCAGGCCCTTTCTAAGTGACAAGATGGGTCAAAATTTTAATGAACGTTGTGACACACCCATCAATTATCTTTGAATGTGAATGTGACCATACGAGGGTACAAAAGCTGAAGAGTAGGTAATTTTAGTCAGCGTGTCCTTGCACATCTGTCAACAGTTGTCAAGAATCTAAATGACCCACACTAGATAAAATTAACTTTAACTTTGTGTCTAAAAAGAACCTCGCCTGCATATTCAAAACACCTTTGGCTAAAACCATGCAGAAAAGAATTACACAGCAACCCACAGTAAAATATTGTGCACAAGTACAGTAATGAGGAAAGCAGCGCAGGGAACAACTTGGAATTCAGAGCTAAAGAAGTTAAAACTATCAATGGAAGCTAAGGTTGTCATGGAAACCTAATGTAATTGAAGAGCCAGGAAAGCCACTGCTTAGTTATATCACACTGAAAGGTACAGATGCTATTCAGAACAATTGGAATTGACTGAGAAGATAACTCTCAGAAACCAGTAAGTGAGTTAGTGATGGGTCTAAAAATAAGGGATTGGAATGAGAAGGTACGGAAGAGAGAATTCAGGTGGTCTCAAGGAGAAAACAAGAAAATCCCTTCAGACGCATGTAGAGTTGAATCGGAAAAGAAGAAATGAGAAAAAAGTAATTAGGATTGGCAGGGTATTCTAATAAAATTAAGGATGACATGGAAGTTGCATAGTAAAGGAGGAAAATTGGAAAGCAAGGACATTCTTTCATTATAGTACAATCATGTATGAATTGCTAATATATGATCTTTCTGTAGACTGTGAGCTTCTTGAGAGTCTGCCTTTGTGTTTCATTACTTCTCCAGCTCTCCATTCTTAGGGGCCTAGCACAGTGTAGGCACTCAACCGAGGTTTGTTGAACAGTAATAATTGCTACTGTTTGTTTTAAAGTGAACTGTGGCACAGTTCCTGTAACAGTCATGTTAGTTAGCTATGGCTGCCATAACAGAATAGCACAGACTGGGTGGCTCTGACAGCAGGAACCTGTTTCCTCACAGTTCTGGAGCTTGGTTGAGAATCAAGGCGTTAACAGATTTGTTTCATCCTGGGGCCTCTCTCCTGGCTGACAGATGGCTGTTTTCTTGCTGTGTCCACAAGGCCCTTTCCTTGGAGTCTCTTCCTCTTCGTATAAGGACACTAGTCGTATTGGATTAAGGTCCCACCACAAGAGCCCTATCTGAACTTACTAACCTCTTTTTATCTACAAACATGGTTACACTCTGAGGTACAGGGGGTAGAACTTTCACATATGAATTTTTGGTTGAATTCACTCCACAACATAGTATGCTTGACTCTTAAAAACATGAGTTTGAACTCTCGGGTCCACTTATGCACAGATATTCTTCAATAAGTACCACGTGACTGCACCAGTAGAGGTTTGTTGAATCCGTTGATGCAGAATCACAAATATGTTAATTGAACATCATGGAATTTGGTATCCAAGGCAAGTCTGGAACTAATCCCCTGAGGATGCTACAAGTATATAGTTCATTTTGTTCAATCATCACCCCCTATTAGTACTGCTATTTTGCAGAAGGGCAATTTGAATCTCAGAAAGATTATATAATTCATTAGTGGTCATACAGCTAGCAAAGAGCCAACTGAGGATTTAAACATAGGTTTACTGACTTCAGGTCCACATTCTTTACAATGTACTCCAGTGAAAGAATAAAATGGAAGTTAAAGGTGAACTGGGAAAGTTAAACTAATAGGTATAGTTCTATCGTCATCACTAGGCTTAGAATATAAAGGTCACCTAGTAATACTCTATGACTCTTCAGTCTCATATATGAGGAGACCAAGCTTCAGGGAGGGAAGCTTGGCCCTTAAAGATTCATTTTGTGTCTAAAATGTCCAGTTTTGCTTCATAAGAATCACTCCCTCAGTCAACATCAGGTAAAGTCTCCAGGTAAAAGATTAGAGACAAGGGCTTCTGAGAAAATAAAGAATATACACTGAAGCCAGCCTCATGCAGTACAGAGCATGACATGGAAATCTGTACAAAGACTGGATTATCTTTTACCTGTAGGAACTAATGGTACTAAATGGTGCTTAATGGTACTAAAAACATATTTTGTTATGGTTTTTGCTTTCTTTGAAAGGTATTTAAAACCAAAGCTGATCTTTTTCTATTCAACTCTGCTGATTTCTTCCTGTTCATTTAAATAGGATATCTCTAGAACTATGTGGCAAATTTGCCCTATGTTTTCCTGAAAAGAAAAAAAAAAAGAAAATGACTTTGAACATTCCAATCAGTCCACTTTATTCTCCTACTAAGGAAGTGGTAATTTATTTTTCCAATTTTAGAGACTTAGGAGAATCCCAGAAAATCAGCCACTCTTCAGGTCTCTCCCATTTGATGAGGACTAATGAGGATCTCATTAATAAATTGATGCAGAAAGAAAAGGTGGCAGCTGACAAATTCTATTTCAGCCTCTAACTGTTACTCGCTCTCCATTATCTTGGTAAATTTTCAACTTGTAGAATCCTCCTTGTGAGGGACAAGAGGTCTGTAAGAAGAAAATTTATCCTGCATGCTCACAGGCAACTAAAATTAATGATTGACTGGAAGGCCCACCATATTGAGCAATGCTATATGTAATCCCATAGTCCTCTGCTTTGCTCTTGACGCAGATCTTACCAATGAACAGGGTATGTTCCAGGGTTTTGTGTGCTGCTTGTGGGTGCTCTTTACTTTCTGTAACCCCACTATTCCTCCCCTCCCCAGCCCGCTAGACTATTTTGTGAGCTCTAGAGTTTGCTTCCTGAAGTAGAACTAGGAAGACTGAAGAATTTTCCTCAAATTACTGGCTCTACAGCTAGATGGAACTGATTTAACCCTTTGGGGATGGATATAACCCCTCTCCCAGCAAGAGAGTTTGGAAAACTGGTAAATTCTAGCCATTCCTAAAAAGGTATTTTTGCTGCCTCACGATTCATAGCCCACAAGTGCTCAATGAAATGCAGTGAAGCCCTGTTATAAGATATCCTGCCATGGAGGAGGTTATGTAGAGACAAGGCCACACAAGGCAAGACTTGCAACACTTGAAGAATCCTGATTTGGAAATGGATGGAAGCAAGAGGGAGGTGCCCACAGGGAAGTAGGGAAGCTCTCAAGGTAAATCTGTAAGCTCCAGCATTTATTGAGCACTAGCTATGTTCCAAATATTGTGCTGCACTTTGGGCTTAGTGGAAGCAAAAACAATTCCCTGGTGGCTCAGCTGGTAAAGAAACTGCCTGCAATGTGGGAGACTGGGGTTTGATCCCTGGTTTGGGAAGATGCCCTGGAAAAGTCTCCAGTATTCTGGCCTGGAGACTTCCATGGACTGTATAGTCCATGGAGTCTCAAAGAGTTGGATACAACTGAGTGACTTTCATACACACAAACAATGCACAGTCCCGCCCTGGGAGGTGTTCAGGACTACAATCAAAGTTTTTTTCTGTTTCTTTGTTTGTTTCCTTCTCAGATAAAATTTCAATCATGAAGACAGTAGCATTTATTATAAACTTAGAAAATCCATAATCTTTCTTTGATATAACTAGTACAATCATGAGACTCAGCTTTTCTCCCTAGTTACTGCCTACTTCGTAGTCTTTCAAATGATATTGGTCTTCTTAGATATTTAGAATTCCTAACAAATGACTTTCAGTTAATGAGTTACATGAGAAATTTATCTACTATCTACTATCTATTATCATGTAAGTGTTTCTATACATTATATAGAAGCCAAAGTTTTTTAAAAGATCATACTTTTTTAAAACATTCAGATTTATGGTTAAGGAATAGAGGGTGGAAATCAAGGAGTTTTTGACCTTTCCCATTTTGTAAGAGAATGAGAGGACTGTGCACAGTGCCAGAGGAAAGTTCTGGGGCACAGAGAGCCTCTTCTTTTCCTTTCTGGAAGTTCAACCCTGGATTCAGTAGAACTCAAACCCTGCCTATGACAGATAGAGCTGGAGCAATTAAATAATTACCGTGTCTGCAAGCTTTATAGAGAAAAGGCAAAATGCTAGGCGTCAACAGACATCAAATCAGAATTAAAAACTGCTTTCATTGAAATTATAAGGTTCATCCTGTTTCTTGTCATCTCATCCCAGATGAGAGAAGAGACTCTAACCACAGAGAAAAAGCGAAATGAATGACAGTCATGGTGGCCAGGCCTACCGGAGTGTCTTGAGAACAAGCAAACAAGCCACTCGGTGGAGAAATTAAAGCTCCACTTTACGCGCTATAAAGAGGAACTATTAATGTTTTTTGTCTTACTGACACACTTGTTCTCTTCTCAAGAGTTCATTTCAATCCTTACAGCAACTGTCATCATTTTTGTTCTTTGCCAAGAAAGCTAGGTAGCTTAAAAGTAATTTCAGACTGAAGTTAAAGATTGTCTTATCCCCAGTTTTTCTTCACTTGTGTCCTATTTTCTCTCTAGGAAGGTGTAAGTGATGAACACAACAATAAAGAATTATTATAGTTATTATAATAGTTATATAGTTATTATTATTATATAGTTATTATTATAGTTTATTATAGTCAGGCTTTTATTTTAAATGAATATCAATTTTAAAAGACTAGACTTACATATCAAAAGTATGAAAATTGGACGCTGGTATTAGAATCATCTGGGGATTATTATTTTGTATAACAGCTTTATTGAGAAATAATTCACTTTTCACGTGCTTAAAGTGTGCAATTCAATGATGCTTTACCATATTCACAGTTACACAACCATCAACACAATCAACTGTGGAGATTTCCATCATTCCCAGAACAAACCATACACCCATTAGGAGTTACTCTCCTTTTCCCTCCAAGCTCCTCAGCTCTAGGTGACAACCAATTTACTTTCTGTCTTTATGGATTTGCTTATTTGGTGTATTTTATATAAATGGTATTATAAAATATGTGGCCTTTTGTGACTCAGTTCTCTCATTTATTAAGATGTTTTCAAGGCTTATCTTCATTGTAGCATGTATCAGCACTGCATTTCTTTTTACAACTGAACTGTGCTTCATATTAAAAAAACCCATGTATCAGCTGACAGACATTTGGGTTGTTTTCACGTTGGGACTATTATGAATAATGCTGCCATAAACATTTGTGCACAATGTTTTTTATAGACATGTGTTTTCTGTTCTCTTGGTACACATCTAGGAATGGAATTGCTGGCTCATCTGGCAAGTCTATGTCAACACTTGAGGAACTTCCAGACTGTTCCCAAAGTGGCTACACCATTTTCTATCCCACCAGCAGTGTGTGAAGATTCTAATTTCTACACATTCTTGCCAACACTTGTTTTTATCTGTCTTTTTGAATACAGTCAGCTCAGTGGGTGTGAATTGGTATCTCATTGTGGTTTTGATTTGTACTTCCCTGATGGTTGGGATTATTATTAAAATACATATTCCTGGCTTATGACCTGACCCTGAATTAGAATCAATGAGTATGCATTTTATGGAGACTCGTATATCCATTATCTGTTCCTGTGTAATAAATGGACTTCCCTGGTGGCTCAGACGGTAAAGTGTCTGTCTACAATAAGGGAGACCTGGGTTCGATCCCTGGGTCAGATCCCCTGGGGAAGGAAATGGCAATCCACTCCAGTACTATTGCCTGGAAAATCCCATGGACAGAGGAGCTTGGTAGGCTACAGTCCATTCTCTCTCACAGTTCTTGCAGGTCAGATATTCAGGAGAAGCTTAGTTGAGTGTTTCTGGTTTGTTATCACATAACACTCTATTAGATATCAGTCAGGGCTGCAGAAATGTGAAGACTTGACTTGAACGGGAAGATCCACTTTCAGGTCTGCTTTGGGGGCATATAGTTTGTGCAGTCTTACAAACACCATGCTCAGAAGGGTTTCACACACTTGATTTAATGCACTGTTGTTGCCATCTTGATATTCTTATATAACTTGTCATTTTTGAACTTATGCTTTGTAAGTAAAGTTCGATGAAACAGGGAGCGTGTATGAGCAGAAGAGATATGTACAACGTCTGTGTCTGTGTTCCTTGGGTCTCTATTTGCATTTGATGATTACATATCAACATATTTGTTATCACATAACACTCTATTAGATATCAGTCAGGGCTGCAGAAATGTGAAGACTTGACTTGAACGGGAAGATCCACTTTCAGGTCTGCTTTGGGGGCATATAGTTTGTGCAGTCTTACAAACACCATGCTCAGAAGGGTTTCACACACTTGATTTAATGCACTGTTGTTGCCATCTTGATATTCTTATATAACTTGTCATTTTTGAACTTATGCTTTGTAAGTAAAGTTCGATGAAACAGGGAGCGTGTATGAGCAGAAGAGATATGTACAATGTCTGTGTCTGTGTTCCTTGGGTCTCTATTTGCATTTGATGATTACATATCAACATAGCATTCTGGGGAACCTATCATGATTGAGTTCAGTGAGATTCAACGTCAGTAAAAGGTAGGCATTTATATTAAGGACTGTGTAAATGGAGATGCTGAGAGTCCAGAGAGGCCATAATTTTTGTTAGTACCAGAATTTGCTATGAACATAGTAAAGACTGCCTATGACCTTGGAGTTGAAGAAGGAGAAGAGAAGAGGGATAAAGCTGTAGAGATGACCAAAATCCTACAGAGCACCATGGACCCCCTCCACGTTCCCATTCAAACTCCTAGGAAAGTTACC
>SJYC01071078.1:0-24161 GCA_006408675.1 Madoqua kirkii | reverse complement strand
AACACTCTTGCACTGTTGGAGGGAATATAAATTGATGCAGCCACTATGGAAGAAGGTATGGAGATTCCTTAAAACACTAGGAATAGAACCACCATATGATTCAGCAATCCCACTCCTAGGCACATATCCATAGGAAACCAAAATTGAAAAAGACACATGCATCCTGTTGTTCATTGTAGCACTATTTACAATAGCTAGAACATGAAAGCAATCTAGATGTCCATCAACAGATGATTGGATAAAGAAGTTGTGGTACATATACACAATGGAATATTCCTCAGCAGTAAAAAGGAATGCATTTGAGTCCATTCTGATGAGGTGAATGAACCTACAACCTATTATATAGAGTGAAGTGAGTCAGAAAGAAAGATAAATACCATATTCTAACACATGTTTATGGAACATAGAAAAATGGTACTGAAAAATTTACATACAGGGCAGCAATGGAGAAACAGACATAGAGAATAGACTTATGGACATGGAAAGAGGGGAGGAGAGGGTGAGATGTATGGAAAGAGTAACATGGAAACTTACATCACCATATGTAAAATAGACAGCCAATGGGAATTTGCTGCATGGCTCAGGAAACTCAAACAGGGGCTCTGTATCCATCTAGAGGGGTGAGATGAGGCAGGAGATGGGAGAGAGGTTCAAAAGGGAGCGGATATATGTATACCTATGGCTGATTCATGTTGAGGTTCGACAGAAAACAACAGAAGTCTGTAAAGCAATTATCCTTCAATAAAAAAAATAAATCAAAAAAGGTATCCTCTTCACCAGTGCCTTCTAAGGAGGAAGAATCCTTTTCACATAGCAACTGGATTGCAATTTGTTGAACACTGGAATGGGTGTAAGTAAGCAAATTTGGAGAAATCAAATAGGATGAGTGCAAATGCTCTAATAATGTGAGGCATCATGGGAAGGGTGGGATTCAAAGATAGTAAATGGAGCCAAGGAATTTGGGTGCTTCATAGAAGGGGACAACCAAAGGAACTCTGGAGAGGCAGAGAGAAAGTATAGACTATATGTATCTGGACTATGTAACAAAACTGGCAAATCTCTTTTAAAATCCCTGGTTGATACACTGGATTGAATGCATGGCCTCTGCATAGGAAAGGTGGAGTCCTTGTAATTATCTCCTATTAACCACTCCCTTCTTCTTATGTACCCTTCTCCTCTGGGATTCAATGGCACCATAGCCACTCTAGTGATTTTTTTTTTCCTCTCACACTTTATAGCTCTCTTTTATTTAGTCTTCTTTGTTGGCTCCTCTAAATGATGGAGAACCTGGGACTTCCCTGGTGGCTCAGTGGTAAAGAATCTACTTGAAAATTACAAGACATGTGCAGGAGACATGGGTTCTATCCAAGGGCTCGGAAAATCTCCAGGAGAAAGAAATCGCAACCCACTCCAATATTCTTGCCTGGGAAATCCCACTAACAGAGGTACCTAGCGGGCTATACTCCATGGGTTTGCAAAGAGTTGGACATGACTTAACAGCAGCAATGAGGAACCTAGTAATAATTACTGATAAAATGGCAACAGATTAAGAGAAACCGAGGCCCGAGGCAAAAAATGGGTGCTGAGAATGTCCAGAGAGTTAACAGAAACAACTCTTAAGGAGCTCTGGGGTGAAAGGAAGCATAGAATTGAAAGGCAGCCAGATCTGGAGACAAAGAAAAAATTTGTTTTGCTTTCATTTTGATAATTATTAATAATTAACAATTTTTTGCTTTCATTATAATAATTTTTTAAATTTCTGGAATCATTGTAGTTTTATTAAAAAATTGCAGAGATTGTTCTTGGAGTTGTTTTTTTTTTTTTTTTAATTTGGATGCACTAAATCTTAGTTGCAGTATGCAGGATCTTTCAGTGTTGCAACTAAGAATCTGCAAGCCACAACTAAGAAACTGTGTTTTAAGATCTCTCTCTCTCTCTACTTTTTTTTAAGGAAGGAGATAAAGTGACACAACAGGGAAAACAATAAAAAGAATCATGAGAGCATGAATTCCTTGAGACAGCAATCCATGAGGAAAAGATCAAGTGAAACTATTGGTCTTAAATAGAAGCATAGACAGAATAAAGGGCAGAGTGGGTACACAAAATGGGAAGTTGGTAGACTTGATAGTAGAAGGATGAGGGGCTTCTCTTTGGAGCATAAAGCTCTGTCATTGGCCAATGGTGAAGAGTCAAAGATGTGAAAATAGCTTCCTAGAAATGAGAGTTTTCTAGTGAAGTACATCCAGTGTTAAAAAGCCATTTAAGATTTATTTCCATGTGTTTGAAGAATGACCAAACAACCAAATATGTGGCTTTTTTTTTTTATGATAGTATTTGTATGTTTGAGTTCAGGAACAGTGTTAGTAGAAGGTTAAGTTGAACCAATATAAATAAGAACTGGGGCTTTGAGAGGCCTGTGTAGACACACAAATTGATCTCTTAAAGTCTCATTTATAATACCTTTCTTTTAACTTCTAACCAATAAAACAGAAATGGTGAAGGGATTTTGTGGGTGTTTAATTAAGATCCCTAACCATTCTAGGAATCAGCCAACTAAAATGGACTGGAATGGGTGAATTTAATTCAGATGACCATTATATCTACTACTGCAGGCAGGAATCCCTCAGAAGAAGTGGAGTAGCCATCATGGTCAACAAAAGAGTCCGAAATGTGGTACTCGGATGCAATCTCAAAAACGGCAGAATGATCTCTGTTCGGCTCCAAGGCAAACGATTCAATATCACAGTATTCCAAGTCTATGCCCCAACCAGTAATGCTAAAGAAGCTGAAGTTGAACGGTTTTATGAAGACCTACAAGACCTTGTAGAACTAACACCCAAAAAAGATGTCCTTTTCATTATAGGGGACTGGAATGCTAAAGTAGGAAGTCAAGAAACACCTGGAGTAACAGGCAAATTTGGCCTTGGAATGTGGAATGAAGCAGGGCAAAGACTAATACAGTTTTGCCTAGAAAATGCACTGGTCATAGCAAACACCCTCTTCCAACAACACAAGAGAAGACTCTACACATGGACATCACCAGATGGTCAACACCGAAATCAGATTGATTACACTCTATGCAGCCAAAGATGGAGAAGTTCTATACAGTCAACAAAAACAAGACCAGGAGCTGACTGGGGCTCAGATCATGAACTCCTTATTGCCAAATTCAGTCTCAAATTGAAGAAAGTAGGAAAATCGCTAGGCCATTCACATATGACCTAAGTCAAATCCCTTATGATTATACAGTGGAAGTGAGAAATAGATTTAAGGGCCTAGATCTGATAAAAAGAGTGCCTGATGAATCATGGAATGAGGTTCGTGATATTGCACAGGAGACATGGATCAAGACCATCCCCATGGAAAAGAAATGCAAAAAAGCAAAATGCTGTCTGGGGAGGCCTTACAAATAGCTGTGAAAAGAAGAGAGGTGAAAAGCAAAGGAGAAAAGGAAAAATATATCCATCTGAATGCAGTTCGAAAGAATAGCAAGGAGAGAAAAGAAAGCCTTCTTCAGTGATCAATGTAAAGAAATAGAGGAAAAGAACAGAACGGGAAAAACTAGAGATCTCTTCAAGAAAATTAGAGATACCAAGGGAACATTTCATGCAAAGATGGGCTCAATAAAGGACAGAAATGGTCTGGGCCTAACAGAAGTAGAAGATATTAAGAAGAGGTGGCAAGAATACATGGAAGAACTGTACAAAAAGATCTTCACAACCCAGATAATCATGATGGTGTGATCACTAATCTAAAGCCAGACATCTTGGAATGTGAAGTCATATGAGCCTTAGAAAGAATCACTACAAACAAAGCTAGTGGAGGTGATGGAATTCCAGTGGAGCTGTTTCAGATCCTGAAAGGTGATACTGTGAAAGTGCTGCATTCAATATGCCAGCAAATTTGGAAAACTCAAAAGTGGCCAGAAGACTGGAAAAGGTCAGTTTTCATTCCAATCTCAAAGAGAGGCAATACCAAAGAGTGCTCAAACTACCGCACAATTGCACTCATCTCACATGCTAATAAAGTAATGCTCCAAATTCTCCAAGCCAAGCTTCAGCAATATGTGATCTGTGAACTTCCAGATGTTCAAGTTGGTTTTAGAAAAGGCAGAGGAACAAGAGATAAAATTGCCAAATTGGCTGGAGAATCAAAAAAGCAAGAAAGTTCCAGAAAAACATCTACTTCTGCTTTATTGACTATGCCAAGCCTTTGACTGTGTGGATCACAATAAACTCTGGAAAATTCTAAAAGAGATGGGAATACCAGACCACCTGACCTGCCTCTTGAGAAACCTATATATAGGTCAGGAAGCAACAGTTAGAACTAGACATGGAATAACTGACTGGTTCCAAATAGGAAAAGGAGTACGTCAAAGCTGTATATTGTCAGTCTGCTTATTTAACTTTTATGCAGAGTACATCATGAGAAATGCTGGGCTGGAAGAAACACAAGCTGGAATCAAGATTGCTGGGAGAAATATCAATAAGATATGCAGATAACACCGCTCTTATGGCAGAAAGTGAAGAGGAACTAAAAAGCCTCTTGATGAAAGTGAAAGAGGAGAGTGAAAAAGTTGGCCTAAACTTCAACATTCAGAAAATGAAGATCAACATTCAGAAAATGAAGATCATGGCATCCGGTCTCATCACTTCATGGTTAATAAATGGTGAAACAGTGGAAACAATGTCAGACTTTACTTTGGGGGGCTCCACAATCACTGCAGATGGTGACTGCAGCCATGAAATTAAAAGACACTTACTCCTTGGAAGAAAAGTTATGACCAACCTAGATAGCATATTCAAAAGCAGAGACATTACTTTGCCGACTAAGGTCCATCTAGTCAAGGCTCTGGTTTTTCCAGTGGTCATGTATGGATGTGAGAGTTGGACTGTGAAGAAGGCTTAGTGCCGAAGAATTGATGTTTTTGAACTGTAGTGTTGGAAAAGACTCTTCAAAGTCTCTTGGACTGCAAGGAGATCCAACCAGTCCATTCTGAGGAAAACCAGCCCTGGGATTTCTTTGAAAGGAATGGTGCTAATGCTGAAACTCCAGTACTTTGGCCACCTCATGCAAAGAGTTGACTCATTGGAAAAGACTCTAATGCTGGGATGGATTAGGGGCAGGAGGAGAAGGAGATGACAGAGGATGAGATGGCTGGATGGCATCACGGACTCGACAGATGTGAGTCTGAGTAAACTCCATGAGTTGGTGATGGACAGGGAGTCCTTGCATGCTGCAATTCATGGGGTCGCAAAGAGTCAGACACAACTGAGCAACTGAACTGAACTGAACCACATGTATTTGAATCAATCAAAAAGAGGTTATCCTAGACAGGCCTTACCTAGTCAAGTAAGGCCTTTAAAAGTGTAGCCAAGCCTTCCCTGAAGATAGAAACTTTAGACAACCAAAACTTTCTTTTGTTGACTTTGAATAATGAAGTTCCATAAGTATACAGCCATAAGAAAAAGAAATTCTGCCAGAAACCCGAGGGAGCCTGAAAGTGGGTCCTTCCACAGCTGAGCCTCCAGAGAAGAACACAGTCCAGATGACAACTTGATTTCAGCATAAGGATACTGTGAGCATTGAATTCAGCCAATGCTCAGTCTTTTCTTTATTATTGTATATAGTTAATATGCATCATATAAATTTCATGTGTACAGCACTGATTCACAATTTTACAGATTATACTCCATTTATGGTGGTGATTTACTCGCTAAATCATGTCTGACTCTTGCGACCTCATGGACTTTAGCCAGCCAGACTCTGTCTGTGGGATTTTCCAGGCAAGAATACATTACATTTCCTACTCCAGGGGATCTTCCTGACCCTGGGATTGAACCCAGGTCTCCTGCACTGCAGGCAGATTCTTTACTGACTGAGGTACCAGGGAAGCCCTTTATAGTTATAAAATATTGACTATATTTCTTGTCCTGTACAGTACAATGTATCTGTGTATTTTACCTGTTTGACACATAGAAGTTTGTACCTCCTAATCTCTAACCTTTATCTTGCCCCTTCTTCATTTCTTCTCACCAGTGGTAATTGGAATTGAGATTGTCAGTCACTCAGCTGTGTCTGACTCTTTGCAATTTCATGGACTGTAACACAGCAGGCTCCTCTGTCCATGGAATTCTCCAGGTAAGAATACTGGAGTGGGTAGCTGTTCCCTTCTCCATGGGATCTTCCTCACCCAGGGATAGAGCCTGGGTCTCCACCATTGCAGGCAGACTTTTTACCATCTGAGCCACAAGAGAAGCAGTAGTTTCTTCTCTTAATCTGTGAGAATATTTCTGTTACTATATCCACCAGTTTGGTAAATTTTTATATTTCATATATTACAGATGTCATACAGTATTTGTTTTTGTCTGACTTGTCTCAGCATAGTGCCCTCCAAGTTTATCCACGTTGTTGTAAATGGCAAAATTTCATACTTTTTATGGATGTTGTATTGTTTTTTTTAACATTTTATTGGCATGTAGTTGATATACAATGTTGTATTAATGTCAGGTATACAGCTTAGAGATTAAGTTTTATATATACACAAATACATATTTATATGTAACTATAGTCATTCTATTTCAGCTTCCTTTCCCATATAGGTTATTACAAAATATAGAGTTCCCTATGAACAGGCATGTTAGTATTTTTTGCAAATAATTATTATTCCAACCTATGGAAATGAGGGTAAATTAGGATGTAAGAATGGAAGGTGGGTAATGGACAAGATAAATCTCATAGTCAATGGATTAGAAAGCTCACTGGTATTGGATAATCGGAGTGAAAGTTAAAGAGAAAATTAATGAAAAGGAAGATAGGTATTGGTTGTAAAGAGAGAGAATGACAAAAGAAAATACACACACACAGAGGCAGTTATTAATTTAAAGACTGGGGAGTTGTTCTGCTTTCTTTCTTGTTGCCCCAAGACATTTTGAAGCAACTGTCTTAGGCAGGTGTATGTATCAGTACTCTGTGGGCATTGTTCCTCAGCTAGGCTGACTCAACATTTAAACCAAGCAAAGACCATGAACGGATGAGCATGGGAAAGAGAGCCACAGAATTCTATTTGTTTGCAAATCTTAGCCAAGTCCTCCAATCAATGAAGCTAACAATTTGATTCCCAACTTCATCTATCTATTCATTCATTCCAAATCTCGATGAGAAATAGACTTGTTATGTTTTGATCCTCTAAAACCTCAACAGCTATAACAGAAGACTTTGGCCCTTGCCCAAGAATGGAGGTGTTGTGATCACTTCTAATATATATCTTGGGACAGTCTCTGAACCTGATTAGGAATGTTCACACTCTTGTGGGAAAGGTATTCTCACATATTCAGAAAATAAGCAAGCATAAGACAAACAGTAGGTATTTAATAGATAAACATTTTCTCCCTCCTTATGAAATGAGAAGCTTTTGGATTGATTGTAGGTGGTAACTTTTCTGTAGCTGAGGAGCCTAGGTACTGTGAATGCTAAAGACTTCTGAATTATCATGTGAATTTAGCAGCCAAATGTAGGTAGAATTGTTACTTCCAGTGACACAGTGAGGATGATCATGGAGTCATCTTTCATGGCAGTAGAATTGGGATTGGAGTCCACATGTCAATACTGAAGAGTCAAATATTTAACTAACGGTACAACAGGAAGTGACTGAGGGATACAGAACCGATTGCCTCATGCTAACTAGTTTATATGGATTGGTCAGGTTGCCTCACATTCAGAAAGAAATTAGTAGAACCTTTTGAAAATTATAGCTTACAGATAAAAGCTAAGAATCAGCTAGGTAACATATTTCTGGCTTGGAGGTAACCTATATGCATTGGTGCTGGACTCAGTCTGAAATTGCCTGTAATTAAGTCTTTCTACCCCCAAGTTGTGATGTATGAAGCAGTACAACAGTTCCTTAGATAAGTACGGATGAAAATGGAATGACTGAACTCATTCATCCCTGAGAACAACACCATCCTTGCCCTGCTGCAATTTAGCTATATGTTTACAAAACCAAATTGGTTATATATCTGGTTTTATATTTGGTTATATGCTTATTTGCAAATAAATTTCTTTCTTAGCTAAATTAGTTCAAATTGGGCATCTTCTAATTTGTAATTGTATGTCCTTTAGTAATATGGAGAAACTCAATTTCTTTCATTTGGTTTATGATTAGTTTCTAAGTTTTCTAAGGAATATGCATTTATTTGCAAACAGAATACTACAAAATTTATGATACAATAAAAATAGAGGAAAAGGAGGTTCTGACCCCAGGAAGTTCTAAACATCAATTTGGTTAGGGAATATCAAACATAAATGTGTCAGGAACCAAAATGATCTTCTGGTCTGCTGGACCAGATCTGCTGATCTGCTGGAGATTAAGCATAAGTTTTTGTCAATATTTGTATAGATTGGTCAATCCCTGCAGAGAAAGACTCAAAATTCAACTTGGATTATCTAAGAATCTATAAAAATTGTATGCCAGATAGATTTTACAGAAAAGGAATTTGTATAGGATTGTAGGAAAGTTCATAAAAGTGTCTTTAGAATAGGATGCGAGCCAAAACTACTTCAGGGATCTGGAGAACATTGACTAATAACCTCATCATGATGGATGGGATGAATCAGCTCTACTTCTTGGTAATTATTTCACTCTGCCCAAGATTTAATGTCCTGAGAGGAACTTGAATCCCTTGCTCACCCCGGTATTGTGATTTGCCTACTCTTCTTCCAAGACCAAACACAGTGATGATGAAGAGGTATTTCAGAAAGAAAGAAAAAAGAGGAAAGAATGAAGAAAAATGTATTTGAGTGCTATTAAGAACTCAATAAGGAATGAATCACCGATGCAATGAATATGAGCTGGGGAAAACTCCGGGAGATGGTGAGGGACAGGGAGGCCTGGCATGCTGCAGTGCATGGGTCGCAAAGAGTTGGACATAACTGCATGAATGAACAGCAGCAACAAGAAACTAACACTAAGACACTGAACAATACTACAGGTCCGTTTTGAGTAAAAATGACTCAGTATGAATCGATGTTTAATTTTGCTTCAAATAGTTTCACATCTATTCTCTCCTTGGTCTCTGCATGAAGGCCAGATTGGGCTTCTTCACAGCATGGTGGCTTGAAAACATCCAAACTACTAACAGGATCTCTCAGGCTCTGATGAGTGTCTCAAGAGAACCATACAGAACGTTGGTGCTTTTTATGGCCTAGCCTTGTGGCTCAGCTGGTAAAGAATCTGCCTGCAGTGTGGGAGACTTGGGTTTGATCCCTGGGTTGGGAAGATCCCCTGGAGAAGGGAAAGGCTACCCACTCCAGTAGTCTGGCCTGGAGAATTCCATGGACTGGATAGAGGTGGCAAAGGGTCGGACCCGACTGAGGAACTTTCACTTTCAGAAGTCATGTAGCATCATTTTTTCTACAAGCTCACTCATGTGGATAAAAAATCTGCTTGCCAGTGCAGGCGATGCAGGTTTGATCCTTGGGTCATGAAGATCTCTTGGAGGAGGAAATGGCAACCCAATCCAGTATGTTTGCCTGGAGAATTCCATGGACAGAGGAGCCTGATGGGCCATAGCCCATGGGGCCAGAGCTACTAAGCACATAGCACAGACTCATATTCAAAGAGAAAGAACTGAGACCCTACCTCTCAATAAAAGGAAAATTAAAATTGCAGTGAAAGAAAACCATGTATATTGGAAGATATTTCAAAAAATAAAATCTGCCACCTCTGGGAAATACAACCTGCCACAAGTATAGACCCCAAACATACTAATCTCAGTATAAGGAGCCTGGTGGTGTCTTGAAATCCTCATATCGATTGCCTTCTGCCCTGCCCCTCTATCCTCCATGTTTTCAAAACAATAAATCCTAGCACAACTCAGTAATATTTTTCATACACTTCACAGAACAAGAGAAAAGTTGAGAATGAAGTAAAATCAATTCCAGTGAATGAATCACTTTTTAAATGACAGTTTTCTGAATATGAAGAATATTATTCTTATAGGACTACTTTTAAATGTCTTAGTCATAAGAGGAATCAGTTCTTTTTTGAGGAAATGTACAAAGAGCTTTCTGTTTTAGATAGAGAATATGTCATGATTCAAGGTGCATTGATTAGGCACCGGCTATTCACTGAGCTCTATTCTTGGTGATAGAAGAGTGATGGAATGGACAGCAGGAAATGATACTTCTTTTTTAAAAAATTCCTGCCACCATGGAGGTTACCTGAATGCCTTATTTGTCTGAGAAAGGACACTGCCTGGTAAAGGTATGTGTGTTCGATTTCGTCCACCCTACTGGGTGAGCTTCAGTGCAGGAACTATGTCAGTTTCACTACTGTAGTCCCAGGGCCCACCACAGTGCCTGGAAGAGAGCAAGTTTCAATAAATATTTGCTGAACTATATTTGTGCAGATGTGAAGGAATTCACCCCAGTCCCTTAAAAGGAAGGGCTCTCATGAGAAAGAAGTGAGCATGTCCTCTTCTTAAAGGACAGACACTAGCCTAGCTTGAGGAGGTGGCTGTTTGCCATCCTTACCAATAAAGGTTTACGAAGATGCAGGGGAGGAGAAGCGGAACTGGGTCTGTTATTTTCTCAGTAAGAGAAAGGTAAAGAAACTTGTACAATTTCTTAAACTTTTCAATTCCCTTGTGTTTGTCATTCTTGCTTTTCTCTATTTCTCTGTGGTGATTAATAGTCATTTTTTTCAAATGTCATGCGTACTGGTCTTTGGGGAGTTGGAAGGAAGGAGGAAGCTGAGGAGACTGTTACTCTCTGCAAGGAAGCTCGAGGGGAGAGAATCCTCGAGGGATAAAGTTGGTGTTCACAGCTTCAGAGAGTTGGGAGCGGGTGGAGTCCCCGAGGCCCACTCCAAGGAGAGACAGAATGGCAGCAAGCCTGGGCTACAGAGCGTCCAGAAATTCAAGTGTGCAGAGGCTGTCATGATTATTTGGCCAAGCCTTGCGCAGTGTTTCCTGGTATAGAATTAAAAACAAATGAGTGCTCTTCTAGCACTTTGCTTTCAATTCTGTATTCTCTATGTCAGTTAAACATGTCACACTAGAAATCTTTCTGAAGCCCTGCCCTGCTTTTCTCATCCTTCATTTATAATCCCTCACTTAATCCTGTCATTTTTGCCTGTTCAAGTCTTTCACATCACTCCCTCTCATTTCCATCTTCACTGCCTTGCCAGTGCTCAGACTTGAATCACATAACTGCCCCCAACTGGTCTCAACATGAGAATCCTTCCTTTTATTTCCCATTCTTTTTTTTCCTTAAACGCAAGCTTGATTATGCCCTTCAATGCTTAGCTCTCTAGTATGTGTGGACTACTACCCAAAGACAGCATCCCAAACCTTAGCATATGAGGCCTCTGCCCTCTGCTGAACTTTTAGACTCATATGTTTTCTTTCTCCCCCAGTACATCTTACACTCTAGCCATATGGGTTGGCTAACTGAAGCCAAACTATTCCAAACGAGTGACTTTTATATTTTAGCATATAATGTTCACTTTGCATGGAATGTACATTCTTTTCTCTCCAAAAGATAGATTGCTTTTCGACTTTCAAGACCTAGATAAAATATCACTTCTACTCAGTGAAGCCTTTTTCCACTCCCTCAAGCACTGTGTGTAAATTTTGTGTGTGGATGAGTTTTGTTACTAGACTGTGACTTTCTTGAGAGAAGGGATTTCCTGTTAACCCACATACTATCACAAGGGCCTAACACAACACCTATTGTAAAACTGATAAATAACAAAGTGAATAAATGAATATGAGTGGCAAGGATGGCTTTTGTCCTGTGATGTGATGTTAAGAAAAAAATGAAACTGCAAGTCTAAGTAGATGTGTACGTGGCCTCCCTGGAACATATCACTGATTTTACCTGACAATCTGTCTTTTTATTGCCTAGAGGGATAAAGAAATTAAACCAGGAGAGTCCAGTATAGCTATTCAGTCTCTAGACAGCAGAAACTCTCAACTTTCTAAAGGATATGCACTTCTTTTCTTGGATGAAGGAAAAACACCAGCTTTGAACAAAGTAGGTTTGTAGGACAGTACAAACAGCTCCACCTGAAGAAAAATGTTCACTTTTTCTTTATTTTGGCAAAAGTACCTACTTCCTGGTGCCCTGTACATGGCCAGCTTACCTTCATCTAGAAGTAAGGAACTCAGTCAAGCAGTATATTCCAAAGAGATAAGTAATTCTTCTTGTATGTTAGTGTTAAGAACAGAGATTTACTAATTATATTGAATTAGCCATTATCTTCACAGAAGGCTATGGCAACCCACTCCAGTACACTTGCCTGGAAAATCCTATGGATGGAGGAGCCTGGCAGGCTGCAATCCATGGGTCGTTAGAATCTAGAAGTAAGGAACTCAGTCAAGCAGTATATTCCAAAGAGATAAGTAATTCTTCTTGTATGTTAGTGTTAAGAACAGAGATTTACTAATTATATTGAATTAGCCATTATCTTCACAGAAGGCTATGGCAACCCACTCCAGTACACTTGCCTGGAAAATCCTATGGATGGAGGAGCCTGGCAGGCTGCAATCCATGGGGTCGTTAGGAGTGGGACACGACTGAGAGACTTCACTTTCACTTTTCACTTTCATGCACTGGAGAAGGAAATGGCAACCCACTCCAGTGTTTTTGCCTGGAGAATCCCAGGGACGGGGGAGGGTGGTGGGCTGCCGTCTCTGGGGTCACACAGAGTCGGACATGACTGAAGCGACTTAGCAGCAGCAGCAGCAGCCGCCAATATCTTAATCTTTTCAGGTTTCTGTAACAAAATGCCTTAGACTGGGTAGCTTGATCAATGGAAAATTACTTCTTGTGGTTGAGAAATCCAAGATCAAGGTGTCTTCAGATTCAGTGTCTGGTGCAGGCCTGCTTCTTTGGCTTATAGACACCTGTCCTCTCTGAGTGTGTGCTCCTGGTGAGATGGGGAGAGAGAGTGTGCTCTTATAAGGGTACAAATTGCATCATGAGGGCACCACCCTCACGACTTTATCTAAACTTAATTACCTCCCATATGCAAACATCATCACATTGGAGGTTACCTCTTCAGCACATGAATTTTAGGGGGACACAAACTTTCAGCCCATAAAAATAACCAGGAATGATCACAAGGCAACAGCAATAATAAAGACAAGAAAAATACAGCCTGGAAAATCCCATGGACAGAGGAGCCTGGAAGGTTGCAGTCCACAGGGTCGCTGAGGATCGGACACAACTGAGCGACTTCAATTTCACTTTCATACATTGGAGAAGGAAATGGCAACCCACTCCAGTGTTCTTGCCTGGAGAATCCCAGGGATGGGGGAGCCTAGTGGGCTGCCATCTCTGGGGTCACACAGAGTCAGACATGACTGAAGCGACTTAGCAGCAGCAGCAGTAGAGGTTTATTGAATGAATGCTTGCTATGTGACAGTCCGATTTCAGGTGTTTTTGCATATGTTGGCTCATTAAACCTCTTATTGACCCTATGAGCAAGGTGATATTATTACAGTCATTTTAAATATGAAGAAATTAAAACACAGAAGGCTTCAGTAACTAGCCTAAGGTCACTAATTATTAGCAGAAGTGGAAATCAATCTCAGTAATTCTGGTACCAAAGCTCATATTCTTAACCACAATGCTGAATTTAAAAGAAGAAACACTCATGGAGATTTTCTAATTTAATGCTTTTTAACATTTTTGTAATTGTGGAAAGATATATCATATATATTAATATATATATTTTTTAATGTATGTATTTAAATCCTAGTATATAAAACAAATAAAAACTGAACAAAATTTCTGTTCCTGGCAATGTTGTAGGCCTGTCTCTTATACACATCTAGATGTGTATAAGAGACAGCATATATGTACATATACATGCACATAAACATACATATATTTATACACCTACACTGAGTGTCCTTTGTGTTTGTTATGGTAGAGACTGAAATAAGATTGACACTTTGGAGTGCTTCGAGAAAAGCTTGGCCTGCTTTGTATTTTGGCAGAGAAGGGAAAACCTCAGTTCCTTGAAGCTTGGAATGAGACAATGTACCCCTTTCCACTTTGCCCTTAGGGATTTCAGTTAGATACTAGGTCCTTGTACCATCTTTACATTAATGACTCAGATGTGGTCATATGTGGGTCATCATAGAATCCAGTCCTTGTTGGGTAGTACACTTGTTTGGGTCCAGTGGAGAATGCCATCCAGAGTGTGGAATGTAAAAAAGTAAAAGTGAAGTTGCTCAGTCCCTGTCCAACTCTCAGGTACACCAAATGGATTCCTTTCACACAAAAAATGGAAAACTAAAAGAAAAACTTAAATGTATATTTTAGTACTCAGTAAAATAGAAGTTGTCCAGGAGCAGAAAAAGATAGACAGAAATATTGGATTGGCCAAAAAGATTGCTCAGGTCTTTCCATACCAATTTATTTAAAAAAAAAATAAACTTTTAGCCAACACAATACAAAGAAATAAAATGGAAGATTTCATAAAAAGAATTTCTAGATTTCCAAGAAGCTATAACTTTTCTTTTAACAATCTTGTGGAGGAGAAGAGGAAGGGTATTCTTAATAAGATATTTCCTCAGGAAAAACAAAAAAGCAATTGGGAAAATATACACTATGTGAAGGGAAAAAGCAAAGAGTCTTATAAATTCTGGCCTTGAGTCTTAGATGAGATAAAAATTTAAAAGTTTGCTCTAAAAGTTCTTAACTACATATTAGCCTTCATACAAGTTGAGAATTAAGGCCTACAGTATCTAAAAGTCCTGAGTCAAGAAATTATGTAAAATATGCCTGGGCTAGTGTTCTCTCAAGGGTCTAGCAGAAGCAAATGCAAATCCTCTCTCAAGGAATGCATTCTCAGCATAGATGTTATAAAATTTCTTAGGTGAAACTCCAAAGGAATATAAAAAAGAAAAAAAAAAGAAATTCATGAAGAAATAAAGCATGTGGTTTCTGGTCAAACATATAAATATCTTAGAAGTCATCACTCCTGTTCTCACAAGTAAAAAGTTGAACAAACTGAAAATCAACACCTCTCTTTAGATCCATTGGATAACACATGGATCCACCAAATGTCATAGGTTAAACTGGTGTCCTAAAAACTGGAAAAAGAATTAAGTACCAAAAATCAGATTACCTTTTGCTTGCCTAGAGCATAAGCCCAAGCAGAAGCCTGATTCTGGAGCCAGTACTCACAGAGCACCTAAAACGTGACTGATGGATTGCTAGAGGTAACATACGGGCTGCTGCTGCTGCTGCTGCTAAGTCCCATCAGTCGTGTCCGACTCTGTGCGATCCCATAGATGGCAGCCCACCAGGCTCCCCCATCCCTCGGATTCTCCAGGCAAGCACACTGGAGTGGGTTGCCATTTGCTTTTTCAACGCATGAAGGTGAAAAGTGAAAGTGAAGTTGCTCAGTCGTGTCCAACTCTTAGCAACCCCATGGACTGCAGCCTACCAGGCTCCTCCATCCATGGGATTTCCCAGGCAAGAGTACTGGAGTGGGGTGCCATTGCAGTCTCCGGGAGGAGGGCACAGTTTTGTGCATTTTACCTCCTGGAGTTCTACCACATTTACCTCAGGATGAAGACTGGAGAAGACACCACTCATATTTCTGGTGGAAAAGAAAGTAAGCATTCTGAAATACATTAGAGCATTCTAAACAAAGGAGTTAACTCACTCCTCAAAAGACACAATTTAACCATAACTTTACTTAACCAACTTAAACTTCACCAGAATCTAATTGACCTGGAGAAAGCAGAATACTTATATCCAACCTCTCTCTAGCTTTCTTGTCTCACCTAATGGAAAGGCAAAAAAATGTGAAAAACTCTTTGAGAATCACAGTCAAGGGCCATAGGGTCATGAAAAGACAGAGATTTAATTTTTGGATTATAAAATGCTTCTGTTCTTTCCACAGTTTACTATAACATCATCAGGTTTCTGTATAATAGCAGTGGGTTTCACTAAACTAACTTCCAGATGTTCAAGCTGGATTTAGAAAAGGCAGAGGAACCAAAGATCAAATTGACAACATCCACTGGATCATAGAAAAAGCAGGAGAATTCCAGGAAAACATCTATTTTTGTCCATTGACTAAGTTAAAGTCTTTAACTATGTATCACAACAAACTGTAGAAAATTCTTAAAGAGATGGGACTATCACCACCTAACCTGCCTCCTGAGAAAACTGTATGCAGGCCAAGAAGCAACAATTAGAACCAGACATGAAACAACAGACTGGTTCAAGATTGACTGTATACAAGACTGTATACTGTCACCCTGCTTATTTAACTTATATGCAAGATACATCATGCAAAATGCCAAACTAGATGAAGCATAAGCTGGAATCAAGATCGCTGGGAGAAATATCAATAACCTCAGATATGCAGATAACACCACCCTTATGGCAGAAGGTGAAGAGGAATGGAAGAGCCTCTTCATGAACGTGGAAGAGGAGAGTGGAAAAGCTGGCTTAAAACTCAACAGTCAGAAAACTAAGACCATGGCATCCAGTCTCATCACTTAATGGCAAACAGATGGGGAAACTATGAAAACAGAGATAGATTTTATTTTCTTGGGCTCCAACATCACTGCAGATGGTGACTGCAGCCATGAAATTAAAAGATGCTTGCTCCTTGGGAGAAAAGCTATGACAAACCTAGACAATGTATTAAAAAGCAGAGACATTTGCCAACAAAGGTCCATCTAGTCAAAGCTATACTTTTTCCAGTAGTCATGTATGGATGTAAGAGTTGGACTATAAAGAAAGCTGAGTACAGAAAAATTGATGCTTTTGAAATGTGTTGTTGGAGAAGACTCTTGAGAGCTCCTTGGACTGCGAAGAGATCCAACCAGTCCATTCCAAAGGAGATCAGTTCTGGGCGTTCATTGGAAAGACCGATGCTAAAGCTGAAACTCCAGTACTTTGGCCACCTCATGCAAAGAGCTGACTCATTGCAAGAGACCCTGAAGCTGGGAGGGGCTGGGGGCAGGAGGAGAAGGGGACAACAGTAAATGAGATGGCTGGGTGGCATCATTGACTCGATGGACATGAGTTTGAGTGAACTCTGGGAGCTGATAATGGACAGGGAGGCCTGGCATGCTACGGATTCATGGGGTCACAAAAGTCGGACATGACTGAGTGACTGAACTGAATTGAACATTTTTTAGAAGCAGCTTGGCATTATTTGGTAAATTTGAAGATAAGTATTTTCCAAATTTTAAGACTTTTTTATGATAAATACTTGGCCACCAAGAGAGGTGTATAAAAATTTTTGTGGCAGTATTTGGACACAACCCAAATATTTATCAACAGGGGAATGAATATTTACCTTTTAGACTCTAATGATACAATAATACTGATGGATAGAAACCAGTCTTTTAAGAATATATATTATGAAACTATTTATACAAAATGTTAAATGTATAAAGCTAACAATATACATACTTTAAAAGATAGAAATGCAGGTTTAAAAACTCTAAAAGCAAACAAGGTAATGGTGTACAATAATTCAAGATAGATTATGATTACCTCTGCTGTATTCTAATGGGACAGAAAGGGTTTGGGATATGAAAGAAATTTTTTTGGTTTGCTGATGTTCCATTTCAAGAGTGTTTGATACATTATTCTGTATATCTAAAGGAATAATTTAAAGCTACTTGTCCTTTTACCAGTGCCATCATTGACAGTTGAACATATTAAGGACCAGAGAGGTAAGTGATTGACACTGCTATATAGGCTATTACTAGCAGAGATGAGTCCAGAACAGTCTATACCATTTTCTACCTAGCCAAGGATATAATGTGGGGTATAGTGAAAACATGATTTGCAGCCTTGAATCCATCATGATCTATGCATAAGGTAAGATAAAATAGGAGGGGGCTGTGAAAGCAGTAAGTTTGATCAAAAAATTAACCATGGAAAGATTTGGTAACTTTCCCCTGGACCACAAAACAGAGCATCCCACTAGAGCATCTTTACTAGACAAAATTGTAGGCAGCAGAAAACACTGCAGCAAATTCTGTTAGGGTCTTGATCCAAACACGAGAATATTATTGGAATTCACTATAATGCCTCTAAGTAACACGGGGAAATGCTTATAATGAGCCACTTGGGAAATTTGGAATATTGCCTTTTTTCATAATGCTCAATGGCTAAGAATTTTAAAACAGGTTTTTGTCAGTCTATTAGACTCAATAGTAGAAATATGTTTCTAGTTTTCCTGCTATATATTCAGTCTAGGAGAAATATGATGCCAGTAAGGGCTAGCCAGCCTTCACTACTAGGGATTACTTATATAGCACAATATTCATAAAGGAACTTAACACATGACTTTAGGATTTAGAAAAACATTCAAAGGAAATGAATCAGATATTCTAAAATATTTGATAACATTAAGACTAATTGACATGGAGTACTTTCACACGTTTCAGGAGGTATGGAGGAAGGTTTTATGGAGTTTTTTTTACCTAAAGGGAGAGAAGAATGCTATTAAATCTTGCCTGTTATAAAGACAAAGGGAAGAGATGAGTACCTTTGTATAATGGTGCTCAAGTGTCATTCTATGACTGGTTATATCATGTGTGCATGCGTGCTAAGTTGTTTCAGTCATGTCTGACTCTTTGCAACCCTATGGACTGTCATCAGCCAGGCTCCTCTGTCCATGGGATTCTCCAGGCAAGAATACTGGAGTGGGTTGCCATACCCTCTTCCAGGGGATCTTTATGGTCCCAGGATCAAACCTGTGTCTCTTACATCTCCTGCTTTGACAGACAGGTTCTTTACCACTAGGACCACTTGGTTATATCAGAATATCCTATTTTTAAAAAATGCTCATTCACATAAATTCCAAGAAATTCATATAAAATTCATATAAAAATTCACATTCATCTTGAGGCTGAAGATGGTGCTTAGAAATTTACATTAATTTTAAAAAAAGCTTCCTGAATGAATCTGATGGAAAAGTAATCCCGAGAATTACTCTTTTGAGTAACTTTTGGATCATGAAAATATTCAATCACCAAGGATGGAGTGAGTTGGTGGTGCCTTAATATCTTGATATAAAAATGGCACTGATCTACCTACAAGAGGAGTAAAAGAGAGGATAAACTCTTTTACCATTAGGAAAATTGCATAAGGATTGAGAGAGCGAGACCAAACAGTTTTTGTGAAGAACACTATTCTTAATCTACCTTCTCTCTCGAGTATTCTGTTGACTCTAAGATGGATCCAAAGCCCCCAGGGTGGTCAGTATCCAAGTAAGGAAGAAGGCAAAGAATAGAATTAGTGAAACCAACTGGTATTTTTCAGTGCTTGTAATGATAGATCATATTTCTGAAGACTTGAAAGATTCATAACGTATACCATACCCCTGGCGCATTCCAGATGAGCAGACTTTGTGTGCTCAAAAGTAAGCGAGAAGATGCGCTGCACTGAATTTTATTGATTTTCTCTTTGCTTGTATAGTTTTATGATGTTCCATTTTCTCTTTCCTGTTGGTTTGGAAACTGTGGCCTTGGTTATTTATTTTCTTCCTTCATTTTACATTTAAAATGTATATGTAACACTGCATCAATTTTCATGGCCATGGGTGAAAGGACAGGGTGAATTCTATGGACAAGAAAAGATGGTATAGTGATAGAAGAGTTAATTATTTCCATTCTAAGAAACTTCTTCTCAAGTTCTTTTCCAGTTTCATTTTCTCATGTTTTTGGAATGCATTTATAATTTTATTTTTAATCTCATCACTTTTTGAATTTTAGCACTGAATTCTCACTTTCAGAGATTATATATTGATAGCTCTGAACTATTTCCATTTGTATTCTGCACCAGGCTTTTTGGTTGTTGAATCAAGAAGTTCTACAACTTCTTGACATAACTCATCTAACAATAAGACTAAGTAGATGAATTCTAATAAAAATAGGGTTTGCTTGTGGAAGTTTGATAATTGATGATGATAAACTTTCCTAACAAATTAATTTTTTCTCTTGTCTTTGCACAGTTCACACGGTGGTTTTAATTAGGATATTCTGCCTTTTGAATTATAAAGTAACACTCAATAATCTCAAAGTTTTGGATATGCCAGCCAATTATCTATTGAAGTTGTGTTTGGGCTCATGGCTCATGGCACAAAGTTCAGCCTCTAATTTGGCTAGTTCTTTTTAATATCTGTTGAATTAATATGCTAGATTAGAGAATGAAAGTATATGGGTCATTGCTGGCTCCAAGGCTAGAATCAAAGTGAGCATTACTCTTCTTGTTAAAAAGTGATTTGAACACATGAAGAAGAGGTCAAAAGAAGCTCTTCTTGTCCACTGCTAGGACTCATTACGATATTGGTATTCCCAGATTTCAGACATTCCCATAACATTGTCACAAATTGTTTCTTACCTATAGTATAACAGGTTTATAATATTATAATATTGTAATACCTATAATATTATATTAGTTTGAGTGACATCGTATTGAATTTTCATGTCTCACAATGGTTGAATACTGATAATTTTATATAATTCAATCTATTAATATTCTATCCATTCATTTTTTACCTAACATACTATCTTTAAAAGTGAAACAACAACAACACTGCCACCAAAGGAAAACTTGTACTACTTGTGAGAAATAAAATGTAACATAACAGACAAATGCAATAAAAACAAAACAGGAAAGGTCAATGCCATTAATTTCTAGCTAGATACTTCAGCCTGCCAAATGCTCAGAGCTGGAAGTGTGCACTTTCTTTGTTAAGAGGAGGGACTGGCAGTTAGATTCCGATGACAAAAATTAAACCAAGATTTTTTTCTTGAGATAATCAACATTGGAAAAAAATTCAAAAAGGAGTAACTCTTCTGTGATTTAATATTTAATTCCATACTTTGGAAACACCTGACTTACATTTTGGAAAATGCCATATTAGATCATTTGTTTTGCCCAGTTTTCCCTTTCATTTTCAGAGGGAACTTCTAAGCATGCAATAAATGACACTGTTATTCATGTGCCAACATCTAGTGCTAAATTAATTTCATAAATTATGTCAAATGAAGTAGATTATATCTTGCAAGAGTCTACAAGTCTCTAATGTCATTTATCATAGTGTATAGCTTAATTGAATACAATTTTTATTTATATTCTGTTTCTCTCTTTCAGCCTCTGTGAATTCTGGATCTTCTTTCCTCTCTGAGTTAGTCCTAAGATGTGAATAATTAGGCAGAAGTAGATAACTGAGTTAACAAAAGATGTGGAAAGGTAATATTTGCAAAGAATAATCTAA
Source organism: Madoqua kirkii (assembly GCA_006408675.1). NCBI lineage: Eukaryota > Metazoa > Chordata > Mammalia > Artiodactyla > Bovidae > Madoqua > Madoqua kirkii. Next base: position 2,884 of record SJYC01071078.1, on the reverse strand, counting down.
TATAATTCATTATCATTTCTATAGTACTCAGCTTCAAACCATAAAACTGGTATGCAACACTTTGAGATAAACACACTCATTGCTCACTTAACTCTTCATTTAATTTACTGACTTCAGGAAATGGAATATTTTGATTCCTGGAGATATGTATTGGTGTATTTGTGAGGAAAGGAAGCCACAGGATTAAATGGTAGCATCTTTCTAGTCATTAATGTTACTAAATGAAGAGCATATGTATATACATATAAACATGTATATACATGTATACATGTAGTATATATACATATGCTGCATATGGGCTTCCCTGGTGGCTCAGTGGTAAAGAATCTGCCTGCAATGCAGGAGATTTGGGTTTGACACTTGGGTCAGAAAGAACCCCTGGAGGGGGAAATGGCAACCAACTCTAGTATTCTTGCCTGGAGAATCCCATGGGCAGAGGAGCCTTGCAGGCTATAGTCCATAGGGTTGCAGAGTTACACAAACACACTAACATAGGTATGTATAGATATTATTTGCAAGTAGTAAAAATATTTTATGAATTTGAAGGTAAAATGAGTCTTCACACAGAAGTTTTAAGCATTCTCTTTCCAAAAATGAGGGAATATTGTTCTGAACCAACTCTCCTATTGATAAACAATAAAATTGTGTGAATTATTTATGTAAAAAATCGCTTTGAAATTACTAGCAAGCTTGTTGCAGGAAGGCAGACCCCTTCCAGGGCCTGAAACTGGGCTCTTGTTTAACACTTGGAAATGAATTGTCCGAGGAGACACATGTGCTGACAAAGCAAGAGATTTTACTGGGAAAGGGCACCCAGATGGAGAGCAGTAGGGTAAGGGAACCCAGGAGAACTGCTCTGCCCCGTGGTTTTATGGTGATAGGATTAGTTTCCAGGTGGTCTTCGCCCAATCATTCTAATTCAGAGTCTTTCCTGGTGGCACACACATCGCTCAGCCAAGATGGATGCTAGCCAGAGGGATTCTGGGAAGTGGGCGGACATGCGGTGGTTTTTTTTTTGACCTTTCCAGAACTCTTCTGGTTGGTGGTGGCTTATTAGTTCTATGTTCCTTATCAGGATCTCCTGTCATAAAACAACTCATGCAAATGGTTACTATGGTGCCTGGCCAGGGTGGGTGGTTTCAATCAGGGTGCTTCCTCTAACAAGCTTATCAAGGCAGTGAGAATATTCAGGATCAAAAATTTTAAAATAAGCAAAGCTCAGAAGGGTGAATAAAGATTTGGGAGCATTTTCTTCTTTGATTTATCACCAATTCTGAAAGCCATATGATGGTCAAAGGCCAAGAAGACTGACTAAGTCCTAGAAATAATGTGAAATAGAAATAGAATAATCATCAAAACTAAAGCCAGATTTCTAATCACTTCAATTACTAATTGAGTTAGGGTGATTTACACCTAATATAGAGCCTGTGCTCATATGCTAGTTGTGTCCAACTCTTTGGGACCCCATGGACTGTAGTCCAGGCTCCTCTGTCCATGGGATTTCCCAGGCAAGAATGCTGGAGTGGGGTAACAATTCCTCCTTCAGGGGATCTTCACAACCCAGCGATCAAACCAGTGTCTTTGGGGTTCTTTACCACTAGGCCCTCCTTGGAAACCCAATATACTGCTAGGAAGAAGAAAATGTAAATCCTATTAGGAAAAATATAATTTAATCCAAAAATCATTTTTACTATAATATTTATGCAATGCAGTTCAGTTCGGTTGCTCAGTCATGTCCGACTCTTTGCGACCCCATGAGTCGCAGCATGCCACGCCTCCTTGTCCATCACCAACTCCCAGAGTTCACTCAGATTTACGTTCATCGAGTCAGTGATGCCATCCAGCCATCTCATCCTCTGTCTCCTCCTGTCCCCAATCCCTCCCAACATCAGTCTTTTCCAATGAGTCAACTCTTCTCATGAGGTGGCCGAAGTACTGGAGTTTCAGCTTTAGCATCATTCCTTCCAAAAAATCCCAGGGCTGATCTCCTTCAGAATGGACTGGTTGGATCTCCTTGCAGTCCAAGAAACTCTCAAGAGTCTTCTCCAACACCACAGTTCAAAAGGATCAATTCTTCAGCACTCATCCTTCTTCACAGTCCAACTGTCACAGTGATAACTAAATATAATATGAAGGAGTAATGAGCGATAGTGGCTCAGTCATGTCCAACTCTTTGCAACCCCATGGACTGTAGCCTGCCAGGCTTCTCTGTCCATGGATTTTTCCAGACAAGAATACTGAGTGGATTGCCATTTCCTTCTCCAAAAAATATATTAGATTGAAAAACAATAATTCACTGAAAACTGAAACGAATAAAATGAGAAATGGAAGTAGATCCATGTGAGATGCACAAACTGAAATTACTAGCAGAGAATTAAATATATCTATAATTTCTAAAAGTAAATATATAGAAAGATAGAGATAGAGATCTACTTTAGAAAAATATAATTGAAAATAAAATAAAAATTATAAGACTGAAAATATAATAATTAAAATATAAACTTAGTAGATGTTTTGAGAAATGACAGCTGATGAAAAAATTGATAAACTGGAAGACCTGTTGAAAGAAAATATACAAATTGAACTGGGAAGAGATAAATAGATGAAAGATAGAGAAAATATGCAGAGGAAAGTGAAAAACCTTACATACATGTAATTGGAATAGCAAAAGGAAATGAGAAAGAGATTAAAGTAGAAGCATGTTTGATGACAAAAGGCCAAGAATCTTACAAAAGACATTACATATAAATGATAGAAGAATTACAACCCTCAAAGAGGCCGAACGTGAAAAAACAAAACCCACACATACACACACTCACACACACAGGCAAAACACTCAGGCATATTACAGGAAAATTGTTGAAAACAATCAAACAAAAAAAAA
>SJYC01071077.1:0-39359 GCA_006408675.1 Madoqua kirkii | reverse complement strand
TTGTTTTTTTAGGTACTTAATTATATAATCAGCAATTGTAATCCATTTCAGTTTTTATGGATTTTCACATTTTGTAATTTCTATACTTCTAATTGATTTTTGTTCTTTAATAGAGTTGGCTAAAATCTCAAGAATAATGCTATGTAATAGCAGCATAAGATGATACTTATGTCTTCTGACATCAATGTAAGTGCTTCTAGCATTTTTTAACAGTGATGCTGTTCTTCAGGTTGAAGGTGATTAAGTTTGTATTATGTTAAAGAAACCTCATTACCAAATCCAGCAGACTCTCTTTAGTCTTCCTTACTAGTCTCAACATTTCCCACAATGTTGTATATGTTTTGTCACCAACTTTTTTATATTTATTGGAAATTCAAGACCCAATGAATCATAGCCCATTTCCTCACCCTGATTTTAAAAATGAAAAACCAGAAAGAAATGCCAGGTTGATATCAAGATAATACTTCAATTATTGATAAAGACTAAATGTGAGAGCTGAACCATTCTGTTCACAGAGCTCCAGATATCAAAAACTCGGTCATGAAACCACAGTCCATCATGAATAAGGACAGGCCACTCAAGTACCCAGATAAGATGCACACCTGGAATACCAAAGAGGAGCTTGTGCAGGAACACTTGCTAGAAGAGAAACAGACGAGCTAAGCCTAAACATTTCTGTTTTAACTCCTAAATATACAAATCCAGGGGGGCATTTCTCCTCCCAGGAAGTATGAGCAATGCTAAAATTAGAACACAGATATAGGTAAAACCTTCTGTATTCCTTTCCTCTTGCTAATATAATATGCCAAAGCACCACAGACTTGGTAGCTTGAACAACATTAATATATCTTACATATCTGGAGGTAACAGGTCTAAAATGAATGTCATGGGACTAAAATCAAGGTGTCATGAGGGCTATATTCCTTCTGGAAGCTCTCTTTTTTCTTCTTTTTCCTCTTCTAAGGAGCTAATTGCATCACTTAACTCGTAGCCCCCAGCCAACAACTGCCTCACCCCAGCCTCTGCTTCTCCTTCACATCTTATTTTCTGACTCTGACTTTTCCACACCCCTCTTTGAGTCAAGGGCTCTTGTGGTTATGTCGGGCTCACCTGAATAATTCAGAGTGATCTTTCCCTCTCAGATCCTAAGCTGAATCACATCTGAAAAAGTCGTTTTTAGCCATGTAACGTAGCACACTTAGGTTCTGAAGATTAGTTTATAGATACCTTTGGGAGAAAAGGGACATTAATCTGCTCATCACACCTCCTTGGTGAGAAGGACAGGATAGGCCCTCTCTAAAATTCCCCATCTTTTTGTTTTCTTTACCCACCACGTTTAACTCTTTAGCCTTCTGTCAATGAAAGATGTGGCTGGCTGGTGGCTGCATGGGAGCAATTTGGCCTCTCTCAGCATTACTCTGCTGTTGCTCCCATCAAGTTGCTACTTCAATGGCAACTGGAACTCTTGTGTTTCGTCCTTGGGCCAACTGTGTGCAGTTGAGACTGTCCACATAAATGTATGAAACTGATCAGAATTATATGTTACATAAGCAAATTTTGAGACTTCCCAGGTAGCTTAGTGGTAAAGAGTCTGCCTGCCAATACAGGAGATGCGAGAGACACAGGTTTGATCCCTGGGTTGGAAAGAACCCCTGGAGTAGGAAATGGCAACCCACTCCAGTATTCTTGCCTGAAAAATTCCATGGACAGAGGATCCAGATGGGCTATATAGTCCATAGGGTTGCAAAGAGTCAGACATGGTTGAGCTACTGAGCACACACACAGAGACACACATAATTAACTTTAAGATCAGTCTTTTTCTTTTTTCTTAAAATCAGTCTTTAACCAGAGCAGAAAATTCACTTCTTGTTCTGTTTCTCTGTTTTGGCCAGTCACATCATTCAATGCAGCATATCATAAATTCATCAATCAATTAAATAACACCAGTCAAATATTTCAAGAGCAAAATATGTAGTAGAATTATAGCATGACCAGAATTATCTCAATTTGAGTGTAAACTCCACTTCATTATAATAGAAATTTTGAAAACAAATAAAACTACAAATAAAGCAGCACCTTGCAAGTTAAAAGTGAAAGAAAAAATCCAATTCTTTTTCTTTGTGCATTTAAAGTTCAAAGAATTTTGTTTTCCATAGTTTCATATTCTGCATGGTTTTCAGTCAGAGATATTTTCAACCTGGTGGCATGGAGGTTTCAGAAGCAGCTGCAACCTGGACTGTCTTTCAAAAAGATCTGTGTAGTTTCTTCAGAGTCTCAGAAGATGTGTTAACTTATTTCCAAGGCTCTGATGTTTCTAGCCTTTAAAGATTACAGAAAATTAATGGAACACATGAGTTTCCACAGCACAGGCCCCACAACCATCACATTGGGGAATGAGGCAATCCTCTTCCTCAAGGGTAGTTATCCCAAGCAAAATCACATTCCAAGAACCGAGATCTGTATTGTCAGAGACTAACAGAAACTTGGTAGGATTGGAGTAAGAGAGAGAGATAAAGGAAATTGGATGTCAGCATGTTGGCATCTCTGAATACTGGTTAGTTCTTTTTTAGAATGCATAGGCCTTAAACTCTGATTGGAGAAAACTGAGTAAAAAATTACTGTTAACACTGGCAGTTTATCTACGATAGGGTAGACATATATGTGTACATAGTACGTTTTCTCCCATTGAGTGTCATTTTCCTATCTTGTTGTTCTTTCAAAATTCAGCAACTTGCAAATGTTGATGGCCTCAGTCTCCAGGAGTTATCTAAGATGTCTTTCTTTTTCATCTAACCTATGCAAAATCTCTATTTTTATTTCATATTTTAATTGTCCTGCACGGATCTTTCTAGTGATATTCTGATCACACTCTGTATAAGTAGGCATTTTCCATCCCATTTTCATCAGTTAGGAGAGGTTTCCCCTTCTCAAGTAATGAACCAGTTCAGACCCAATATAAGAGGCTTTGGAGGGATGAGATCCTGGAGACTATGGACAAGCACAGGTCCCTCTTTGATCCTTTCTCTTTGCTGACTACAGCAAGCATTGTCCAAGGGTTTCTCCTTTATCATTTCCGCTTTTTGCTACCAGTGTAACTCAACTGCATTAACCACTAACTTTTGCAGACATATCTTTTTTGCTGATTTATCCACTTTGCTCAAATCACCCATTTGTGCTCCAATCAAGTAATTTCAATTAGAATGAGCATATACCCTTTGGTTTCTTACCATCACCTTAAATTCAGCATGTTGGGAATGAAATTAATCATTGTTCGGTCTCCTACCAACAAGCTAGTGTCCAAAATAGTGCCCAGATTTTTTTCCTCAGCTTCAAATGTTGACGCTATACTTTTGTCACCCAACATTGAAATTTAAGCATTGTTTCTGATGTTCTTGACCTAAGCAAAGCCTACTTATCCTTTTAGATCTGCTTCAGCTTATATAGAAGGGCTTCCTTTGTGGCTTAACTGGTATAGAATCCACCTGCAATGCAGGAGACCTGGGTCAATCCATTGGTTTGGAAGATCCCCTGGAGAAGGGAAAGGCTACCCACTCCAGTATTCTGTTCTAGAGAGTTCCATGGACTGTATAATCCATGGGGTCGCAAAGAGTCAGACACGACTGAGTGACTTTCACTTCACTCAGCTTTACATATTAGTATCTTCCATGAAGCCTCTCTTACAATTAGTGTGTATATGTACATATACATGCACATTAAGTTGTTAAACATATAAAGTTACATTATTTATGTCTATTTATCTATCTATATCTACCTTAAAGGAGATTGAGAGAAAGCAGAGGAGAGAGGGTAATGCTGAGTGAACTCTCTCAGCTTGTTTTTTCCTTCCATCTCATAATTTATCCATGTTCTCATCAACTATTATATCTTTTTCTTCTTTATAGGTAAGTTGCCCTTCATTCTTTGCCAAAGCTAACAGTCACACTTATGTTCATTTATCTGTATCCTCTTACCTTCTTTAGGTCTTTTGTCCATTGGGGACTTCTTCTATTTGACAAATTGCATTTAAAAAAATAAATCTGAGATGATGTTTTAGTCTCACACTTGTCTCTCCAGGGTAATAATATCACCATTGATCAAATTCCTCAAACCACAAGCCAAGAAGTTATCCTTGGTGACTGTCAGTTTTTCCACTCATCCAAATGTGTGCCTCTACCACCTCAATAATTCCCGGTATATTTCTCTTTACTGTCACGACACTAGTTCATCTCTTCTTACTCATATGGATTGTTTCAAGTTACCCAGCTGGTAGTCTTGACCTCAGACACTCCTCTGGACTTCAATTAATTCTTCACACTACTGACAGATTTGTTATTCCAAAATAAAACTATAATCATGTTGCATCACTTCCTGGCTTAAAATATTTCAGTGGCTTCCCAGCCCACTGGTTAAAGTCCAAATTCCTTTGGTGACATGCAAAGACCTTGAAGATCTAATCCTAACCTCATCTCCTGCCACTTCCTTTCATACACCAACCAGATAAACTATTTTTCAATATATCATATTTTCCTCCTCCACTTTTATGCATACTGCTCTCTCTGCAAAGAAATGTCACTTCTATCTGAATCACCTTTTCTCCCTTCTCAGTCAAGTACTTCCAAATAAAAAAAAACAATTTTACTCTTTTTGGCATCCTAAGAAACATTAGGCATTTCCTTCTCTAGGTTCCTGTTTTTTAAAGAGCTTATACTTATTACATTGAAACATAATTATTGCATTATTTTGATAATCGCTCCTCATTCCTTTGGCTTTAGTTTTTTGGGCTTCTTACATTTAGAATAAAATTCAAATGGCTTTTAATGGTCTATAAGGCTGTGATCTCGCCTTGGGCTACCTTCCTGACCTCATTTTCTTCTATCTTCTCCCCAGCTGACTCTGCTCCTGCAACATTGACCTTCTTCCTATTTTCATGCACATTCCCACATTCATTATTTCATACTTGCTGTTTCTTATGCCTCTTGTTCTCTTCCCCAGATATTTGTATGACTGGTGCCCTTCTTGCATGTAGGTTTCTGCTCAAGCTTCACTTCCTTCTGAAAGTTGTTTTTCCTAAGTGTAAAGTTTAGGATGACATGGGCTTCATATTGCCTGGGCATCTTGAATTACATTCACATAATAGTACATTCCCAGCCTGGCTTCTAAATTATAACCCTTTGACTGCTTGTAAGGATACATGTGCAACTTGTTGATCATGTTGTAAGCATTCTGGCACTGGCTAAGCATTGCTGATATTGGAGTTTTCTTTTGAAAATAATACTGAAGCCAAGTTTTCATTTGAAGGTCATGATTAACGATGGATTAACTTAAACTCAAAAAAGCCTTTTGGAATATTTGATTACTGTTAATAAGGATAGCATGTAATATAGTGGAATGTTTATCTGGGCTTACTGTGTAAACAAACAAGTCTCAAGGCAATGCAGAACTTATGCATATTATTTTAAAATAAATTTCACACTGTGAGGAGTAGCTTTATATACTAAATAATTTATGATACTATACAGATAACTAAGTTGAGTTCTTCAGTGGATGGGTTTAATACTGTAGTGTTTTTATAAATTTTTCCCTCCAAATGTTGTTTATCATCCAAAGTAGTTTATAATTTAAATGATCCAATATCAATCTTAGCCCCCAGAACACCAAAGGATCCTTACTCTCAGGATAAATGTTGATTTGTACTGACCAGCATGCTAAGTGTATACCAAGGGATTATTCTAACATCTGTTTGAGACAAACAGATGTTGTCATTACAAACCTTCATCAATGTGCTCCTTCATAGTGAAAGAATAACTCCAAGGCATTGACTCATAAAAGCAATCAGTCAATAGACAGAAACAGAGTAGAAGGCTCCACAATGTTTTGAGTAGGAGGTCTCAAGACCAGAGAAGAAAAGAAGGAAATAGTATGGGGAGGCAGAAAGTATGGCAGTGGCAGGGGGGAAAAAAGCATTGTGAAGTCCCAAGCTACATAGAAAGCTTTTGTATAGTTTGTCTTATGTGGGATTTTATAACCATATAAAATCCAATATGCTTCTTTCATTGCAAGCAGGAGGATGCTGTATAAAAAAAGCTGGAGAAACAGCATGCAAGTCATAAAAGGCATGCAGTTTGAATTTACATGTGCATCCATCACAGGGTCATGTACACCAAGACGCAGACCAAGACGTTTAATGACAAGAGAAGGTAGTACTTCTTTCTCTAGAACAAAAGAATTTCAGTTGTAGCCAAGCAGCTGATACACATAGGCATCACCGAGGAGAGGGACTGTTCAGGACATTAAAGGATGATTGATTGATACTGTGCTTCAACAAATGGACACAGCATGCTGACTACAACTCACTACGTCTGCACGTAGTGAAGTTCTTTTTCTGTAGGTGGCATTTAGACTTTCCCCCCATCTTGGCTCCTTGGCCATGCCTTGAGAGCAACAGGTGGCCAAAGTTTTTATGCCAAGTTCATTCTTGACCACAGAGCTGTTTCCAGTGAGTTCTGTGTTTGGGGACCTGGGAAGAAGAAAACTGCATAGCTATCAACTGGCCACTGGCATATTCAGCACAGCACATGAATCACAGGGCCTTCTTTTGGAAACTAGCTTTGACCCCACACCACTTCTCTCCAACTCATAACAGATTGTGATATATGTGCTCTACTTTCATTGATCAAGGCTGCCAGCCAGGTTCATCTTACTTAGATTTTATCCATGTGACAAACAGAGGGGCAGATGGACTTGGCATCATGTGATTTCTCTGGGTTCATGACCCTGCTTCTGTATGGTGCCTTCTGGCAGCTCAATTTTTTATGCTTTTGCATTTATATCCAGGTCCTAATCTGGTAGCTGAATTAAAGAAGAACTTTCTTGAAGCTGCATTAACCAAATACTTAGGTATTTGTCAAACCAACTTCACAGTCCAGTGCTCTGACCAGAGACCAGTAGAGGACAAATCAAGCCATTTACTCACACAGACCTGCCTTTCCAGAAAGACTGCTATCAACACATTTCCAAAAGACACAAAAATTACCCAGAGGAAGATTGTAGTTTGGTGATTTTTAGGGAAATCTAAAAGCCACAGAAAATCCAAACAGGTTTGTATGTCTTTAGAATGCGCACTTACACCAGCATAAACGAGGGCTTCTCTCCCATTAGGGAACTGGAGTCTGTTACATTATCCCCATTGAGTCTCCTAATGTCCCTGGCTCAGCACCATAGGCAACAGATGCAAAGGGTCACCGATGAAGGGCAAAATATTTTGTGAAAATAAAGAGCCATGCTATCTGCATTGCCAGTTTTTTCCCACTCTGCACTTTGAGTGTTATCGTCTAGTTTTCATACAGTGATTTTCTTTTTATTTGCTGAGTTTATTTTGTTGAATATGATGGAAAGATCAAAAAAAGAAAAGAAAAGCAAAGTCTCTTTGTTTTTTCTCCACGTATGAACCAAGCACTATTGGGAGCCTACTTCAAATGCGCTTTGTCATCCTCAAGCACCGTGTTTGTTTTACCTCTTCCCGAACCTAAATGATTTGCTTAGCTAATCAGTCTTCAATAATATGTAACAAGCAAGAAAAAAAAGATCACTAAAAATAGAAATGGTTGCAGCTGTTTTCTGCATTAGAGAGGAACAGCAGAATTCATCTCTGGTGTAGACACTCTTTTGTTTAGAAAAACTTACTGGTGGGATTTTTAGATTATGCAAAATTAGGCCCCCAACACTAGTACAAGGTGGGAGTGGAGACAGAAAGCAAAATTACTATGCATTATCAAGTGTCAAGAATTTTGCTTTTGTACACCACCGCTTTTGGAAATTGAGGGGTAGTGCTGCTATATTCTAGAACTAGGAGAAGATGGAAATAGAGACACACATTTTGTGTGTATATAAATATATATGTATGTGTTTATATATATATATATATATACACACACACACACTCACACATCGTTGCACACAGACATCAGGAAATCATAGCCATCTGGATTCTGAGCAGAAAGACGATCTGGAAGAAATTTCTTGGGGCAGAATTGGCTGAAACACTTAAATAGGTACATGTAATATCAAATTTAAGATGTTTCCCATTGTACTGTAATACCCCCACCCAACCAAATACCTCTGTATTGTTTCTCTAATCTTCAGTTCAGTTCAGTTCAGTCACTCAGTCGTGTCCAACTCTTTGTGACCCCAGGATTCATAACACGCCAGGCCTCCCTGTCCATCACCAACTTCCGGAGCTCACTCAGACACGTCCATCGAGTCAATGATGCCATCCAGCCATCTCATCCTCTGTCGTCCCCTTCTCTTCCTGCCCCCAATCCCTCCCAACATCAGAGTCTTTTCCAATGAGTCAGCTCTTTGGATGCAGCGGCCAAAGTATTGGAGTTTCAGCTTTAGCATCATTCCTTGCAAAGAAATCCCAGGGCTTATCTCCTTTAGAATGGATGGGTTGGATCTCCTTGCAGTCCACCTGGCTCTGAAGAGTCTTCTCTAACACCACAGTTCAAAAGCATGAATTCTTCAGTGCTCAGCCTTCTTCACAGTCCAGCTCTCACATCCATACATGACCACTGGAAAAACCAGAGCCTTGACTAGACTTACTTTCTTAGTCAGCAAAGTAATGTCTGCTTTTGAATATACTATCTAGGTTGGTCATAACTTTTCTTCCAAGAAGTAAGTGTCTTTTAATTTCATGGCTGCAGTCACCATCTGCAGTGATTTTGGAGCTCAGAAAAATAAAGTCTGACACTGTTTCCACTGTTTCCCCATCTATTTCTCATGAAGTGATGGGACCAGATGCCATGATCTTCGTTTTCTGAATGTTGTGCTTTAAGCCAACTTTTTCACTCTCCTCTTTTACTTTCATCAAGAGGCTTTTTAGTTCCTTTTCACTTTCTGCCATAAGGGTGGTATCATCTGCATACCTGAGGTTATTGATATTTCTCCTGGCAATCTTGATTCCAGCTTGTGTTTCCTCCAGCCCAGTGTTTCTCATGATGTACTCTGCATATAAGTTAAATAAGCAGGGTGACAATATACAGCCTTGACATACTCCTTTTCCTATTTGGAACCAGTCTTATGTTCCATGTCCAGTTGTAACTGTGGCTTCCTGGCCTGCATAAAGATTTCTCAAGAGGCAGGTCAGGTGGTCTGGTATTTCCATCTCTTTCAGAATTTTCCACAGTTTATTGTGATCCACACAGTCTATCCCATCTTGAATTATTGGCTCCTGTGTGAATGAAGAGGTTGGAGCTGTATCTGTCACGTAGTTGCTAGAGTTCAGGAGATAAAGACATTAATATGAATTTCAAAAGCAAAAATTTGCGAAGAGATTCAGAATCAAAAGGTGGGGAATGCATGGCACATGAGCAGGGAAGGAGAACATCTCACCTTGGGAGGTAGGGAATTGGGCAGGCTTCTCACGGCTGAGACAGATCACAGTATTGTATTTGGATGTGAAAGAAAAGTGTGGCCACAACAGGTTGCTATCCTGTCATAAATAGAACAGGTTTTTGGGGCCCCACACATGAACCCCTACAGTAGAGTTAGATTGCTGTCTGTCTTCCACTCTCTGCAAACATTACTATAAGCATTCTGTTACCTGATTTATTGTTGAGCCATTTTCTACCATCTGAAAAGCCTGGCCTCCCATCCTCTGCTTATTCCACTCTACCCATTCTTCAAGGCCATATTAAAATTTGACCTTTTCCATAAAGCTGATCTTGACTTTTAGAGCCTAGCTTTAGATCTCCCATTTTTGAAGTTCTATAGCACTCATATCAGGAAAGTCATAATAAGGGAATGTGATACTAATCTTCTGTTTTCTGTTTCTTCTATCTCAGCTTTGTTTTTACCAAACAGTAATGGAAATCTTATTGTAAAGGAAAAGTGCAATTTATTTTTCCTATGTTTCTCAGTTCCACCTAGTTTATTCCTCTGCATGTGTGCTAAGTCGCTTCAGCTGTGTTCAACTCTTTGAGATCCCCTGGACTGTAGCCCACCAGGCTTCTCTGTCCATGGGATCATCCAGGCAAGACTACTGGAGTGTAGTACTTCCCCGCCCAGGGATCAATTCCACATATCCTACATCTCCTGCATTGCAAGCAGATTCTTTACCCACTGAGCCACCTGTGAAACCTGCATTGTTTCATTAAGTGAAGCCAAAATAAAACAAAACTGAATAAGTTCCTTTAGTAAAGCAGTGATTCAACTTGGAAGAACTTATGGAACCTTTTAATAATTATTTAAATACTGAGAGTACAATTAACTTACTGAGAGTAATATTTGAAATTTCAAATCAACTTGAGTACTGCAGGTTAAGGCTTTAAAGTACTACCATTGATACAGATAAAGTGTATATTTGAACAGTTATATTTGCTACTTGAGTCAAGAGTAAAAGAAGGCCTACAGCTTTTCATTTCATGTTTTCATTTTTATTGTCAGTTTCTTTTTTATATTTTCTAAGCACTATATTTTCTTTCTCTTGCACTGTTTCTCTTTTGCTCCAAGCTTCTTTTTATCTACATAATATTTTGTATTTGATGCTCTAGTAACTTCTCACAGCTGTATCTCATTTATGAGCTGTCATTGAGCTGTGTGCATGCTCAATCTTGTCTGACTCTTGGTGACCTTTTTGACTGTAACCCACCAGGCTCCTCTGTTGGTGGGATTCTCCAGGCAAGAACAGTGAAGTGGATTGCCATTTCCTCCTATGGGGGATCTTTCTGACTAAGAGATTGCACCCATATCTCCTGCATTGCAGGCAAATTCTTTATTGCTAGTGCCACGTGGGAAGCCCCTATCATCTGTCCAAAAGTTTTATCAATTGAGCAGGCTAGGAAATAAAATGAAGGTACCACTTACATAAAGGCTAGAGTCTAAGGTCAGAGCATAAATAAGGCAATTGCATATTATCAAATTACCCTTGAAACACCCTTTGGAAGGTTCTAGATAGGAGATCTTCTTTAACAAAGTTGAGCAAAGTCCATTTTTTCAACCATCACTGTAATTACACACTCTTTGTTCAGTAAGACCACAGATAAAGTAGTTGGCTACTTTATACAGCCCAGGTAGAGAGATTCTTAAAACATGGGTAATGGGATAAGATGCTTGGGTTCTGAGAAGCACATGGGTATTAAGATGCTGGTAGAAGGTGTATTCTAGCCTCTCAGTTTAGGCTTCTTCTGAGATATTTGCACAGAATGGCAACCCACTCCAGTATCCTTGCCTGGGAAATTTCATGGACAAAGGAACCTGGTGGGCTACAGTCTGCTGCTGCTGCTGCTAAGTCACTTCAGTGTGTCTGACTCTGTGTGACCCCATAAACGACAGCCCACCAGGCTCCCCGTCCCTGGGATTCTCCAGGAAAGAACACTGGAGTGGGTTGCCATTTCTTCTCCAATCCATGGAAGTGAAAAGTGAAAGTGAATTCTTTCAGTTGTGTCGGACTCTTCACGACCCCATGGATTGCAGCCTACCAGGCTCCTCTGTCCATGGGATTTTCCAGGCAAGAGTACTGGAGTGGGTTACCATTGCTATCTAGCGGGTTGCAAAAGAGTCAGACATAGCAAATAAATAGCAACAACAACAATTAAATACTCCTACTAGCCTCTTATTTGGCTTGCTGCTGCTGCTAAGTCACTTCAGTTGTGTCCGACTCTGTGTGACCCCATAGACGTCAGCTTACCAGGCTCCCCCACCCCTGAGATTCTCTAGGCAAGAACACTGGAGTCAGTTGCCATTTCCTTCTCCAGTGCATGAAAGTGAAATGTGAAAGTGAAGTCACTCAGTCGTGTTCGACTCTTAGCGACCTCATGGACTGCAGCCTACGAGGCTCTTCCATCCATGGGATTTTCCAGGCAAGAGTACTGGAGTGGGGTACCATTACCTTCTCCGTATGTGGCTCAATGTATCAATTAAATGGATATTTATCATCTCTGCTTCTTTTCCCTCTTGCCCATTTAAATACTTATGATTTTCTATTGAGTTATGTAGTGTATGAGTGACTCTATCCTGTATCAAGATGAAAGTGCTCACTACCCTGAAAACTAAGTTGTATCTCTATATATCTCTTGATCATTCACTTGAAGAGTATTAAGGTCATACACAAAGCTTCTGCACATCAAACATAGGAACTTATAGGGTCTGACAAAGGGGTTTTTATTTTAACCCTTTATTGCCTTCATTCATCCAAAACCCAGGTTCGGTCAAGAAGATCTCCTGGATAAGGAAATGGCAACCCACATCAGTACTTTTGCCTGAAAAATCTCATGGATGGAGGCGCCTGGTAGGCTACAGTCCATGGGGTTGCAAAG
This sequence comes from Madoqua kirkii, assembly GCA_006408675.1. Classification (NCBI taxonomy): domain Eukaryota; kingdom Metazoa; phylum Chordata; class Mammalia; order Artiodactyla; family Bovidae; genus Madoqua; species Madoqua kirkii. The sequence continues at coordinate 27,045 of SJYC01071077.1, read as the reverse complement.
AGTCAGACATGACTGAACGACTTCATTTTCACTCATTGCCTTATATGTGAATCGTGTCACTAGATCTGGTTAAGCAGAAAAATTGTGGTGAATATTTTGGCACCATTAAAATAGCTTTCCCTTGCCTTGATGTTGCACAGGGAGAATTCTAGTCTGTTTTTTTCCCTTTCTATGTCTGTCAATCTAGATGCAATGAACCAAGATGCTAGTAAAGCTTGTCGCAACACTGCCGATGAAAGTCATTCAGCTTCCTCTCTCCTTTTCAGTTCAGTTCAGTTCAGTTCAGTCTCTCAATTGTGTCCGACTCTTTGCAATCCCATGGACTACAGTACTCGAGGCCTCCCTGTCCATCACCAACTCCCGGAATTTACTCAAACTCATGTTGATTGAGTCAGTGATGCCATCCATCCATCTCATCCTCTGTTATCTCCTTCTCCTGCCTTCAATCTTTCCCAGCATCACGGTCTTTTAAATGAGTTAGTTCTTCACATCAGGTGGCAAATGTATTGGAGTTTCAGCTTCAGCATCAGTCCTTCCAATGAATATTCAGGACTGATTACCTTTAAGATGTACTGGATGGATCTCCTTGCAGTCCAAGGGACTCTCAAGAGTCTTCTTTAACACCACTGTTCAAAGGTATCAGTTCTTCTGTGCTCAGCTTTCTTTATAGTCCAACTCTCACACCTCACATCTCTCCCTTTAGCTATTATTAAAAAAACTTATTTTATGTTTTTTATAACAGTTCTCTTGAAATATAGTTTACATATAATTCATCCACCTAAAGTGTACAATTCAATGTTTTTTGATATATTCAGTTTTCCAACTGTCACCATAATGAATTTTAGAATATTTTCATCATCTTTGAAAGAAACCCCATACCCTTTATCTATCCTAGATCCCACAACCCAATACCTCCTCAGTGTTAGGCAACCACCAACATACTTTCTAGTTCTATAGATTTGCCTATCCTGGACACTTAAATGGAATATGAGAAAGGGGCATAAGGGACATGGCACTGAGGGACCAGTAGCACCTACATTAGCTAGAAGGATACAGTATGCAGATCTGTGTATGTAAAGCCAGTTTAGATGACTTAGTGGATTGTTTTTCAGGAATAAAAATCAAGTCTCAGCACTTAACTGTGTTATACCTCATGGGGATGAATGCAACCTATCTTGGAATAGGTGCTGAAAATAAACCTCAAAGTTCCTGAAATATCTATTTTGGAAGTACATCAGCATCAGATTTATATCGATTTTTCTCAATGAAAGTATTAAATTTGCTGACACATAAAGGTATATCAGACAATTTTTTTTCCTTGTCATATATTTGCCAGATTTGGGGAAAAAATTTTTAAGTGTTTTTTTTTTTAATTAAAGTGTTGATTTATTTAAATTCATTGAAAAAAATTAGCTTACTCAATGGAGGAGAGGCATTTGCCAAAAATAAAAATACAATTTATGAGAAAAAAATCTGCCTTGCCAATAATTTTTCTAGCTTCATCTCAAGGAAATTTAATCTATTTTAAAACTACATGATAAATAACTATAATTGATTTACTTAAGGGTTTTTTTTTGTTGTTGTTGTTGTTGTTCATACATACAAGTATGATTTAATAGGTTTAGTCACAATGATGGGGGTATGAGAAATTATTAGTGACCTGAGGGGGGTATGTGTATGTATATGTGTGTGTGTGTGTGTGTATATATATATATATATATATAATACTTTTGAGTATATCTCAATTTATATTGTAGTAAATAGAAACATTCAAATTCAAGATGGTTATAGAAAGGATGGAAAGGAAGTGCTCCCCATAAGTAATCTTTTAATCATGGTGATAGCACCATTTGCTAAGTGCCTATTATAGGCCAGATGATCATATATTATTACATTAATTTTTACAACATCCCAGTAAGTTAAAGGGAGTTGCCCTCTACTTTCTTATTGAAGCTCTATATATCATAAAGCAGCTTCAGCTTATTCAGCTTGTTGGTGACCAATCCAGTCATCACAATTGGTTTGAATTTCTTTACATATATGCTGCTGCCTGTTGAGGTTGAAGTTAACCCTTCAGTCTCCCAGATTTGAAACAACAATACAAAAATTTACCATGTCAGATACGGTGCTAGTCACACCATATTCCTAAGGCAGATTGAGATGGGACGCTCTGCTGGGAAGTAGAACCTTGTAGTTGTCCATTTTGGTTAGTTATTACCCACCTGCATCCATGACTGGTAAGATTCCTAGCAAGGAATAGTCTTGCACTGATAAAGCAGCTTCAGCTTATTCAGCTTGTTGGTGACCAATCCAGTCATCACAATTGGTTTGAATTTCTTTACATATATGCTGCTGCCTGTTGAGGTTGAAGTTAACCCTTCAGTCTCCCAGATTTGAAACAACAATACAAAAATTTACCATGTCAGATACGGTGCTAGTCACACCATATTCCTAAGGCAGATTGAGATGGGACGCTCTGCTGGGAAGTAGAACCTTGTAGTTGTCCATTTTGGCTAGTTATTACCCACCTGCATCCATGACTGGTAAGATTCCTAGCAAGGAATAGTCTTGCACTGATACTCTTATTTTTTTTCACAATTTTTTTTCTTGTGATTGAGAACTTTGATGATCTACTCTCTTAGTAACTTTCTTTTTAAAAAATTAATTAATTAATTTTTTAACTTTACAATATTGTATTGGTTTTGCCATACATTGACATGAATCTGCCATGGTTGTACATGTGTTCCCCATCCTGAACCCCCTTCCCACCTCCCTGCCCATCCTATCCCTCTGGGTCATCCCAGTGCACCAGCCCTGAGCACCCTGTATCACGCATCGAACCTGGACCGGCGATTCATTTCACATGTGATAATTTACATGTTTCAATGCCATTCTCCCATATCATCCCTCCCTTGCCCTTTCCCACAGAGTCCAAAAGACTGTTCCTCACATCTGTGTCTCTTTTGCTGTCTCACATACAGGGTTATCATTGCCATCTTTCTAAATTCCATATGTATATGTTAGTGTACTGTATTGGTGTTTTTCTTTCTGGTTTACTTCACTCTGTAAAATACACTGCAGTTTCATCCACCTCATTAGAACTGATTCAAACATATTATTTTTAATGGATGAATAATACTTCATTGTGTATATGTACCACAGCTTTCTTATCCATTCATCTGCTGATGGACATCTAGGTTGTTTCCATGTCCTGGTTATTATAAACAGTGCTGTGATGAATATTGAGGTACCCATTTCTCTTTCAGTTCTGGTTTCCTTGGTATGTATGTCCAGTAGTGGGATTGCTGGGTCATAAGGCAGTTCTATTTCCGGGTTTTTAAGGAATCTCCACACTATTCTCTATAGTGGCTGTACTAGCTTGCATTCCCACCAACAGTGTTAAGAGGGTTCCCATTTCTCCACACCCTCTCCAGCATTTATTGCTTGTAGATTTTTGGATCGCAGCCATTCTGACTAGTGTGAAATGGTACCTCATTGTGGTTTTGATTTGCATTTCTCTGATAATGAGTGATGTTGAGCATCTTTTCATTTGTTTGTTAGCCCTCTGTATGCCTTCGGAGAAATGTCTGTTTAGTTCTTTGTCCCACTTTTTGATTGGGTCATTTATTTTTCTGGAATTGAGCTGCAGGAGTTGCTTGTATATTTTTGAGATTAATTCTTTGTCCATTGCTTCTTTTGCTATTATTTTCTACCATTCTGAAGGCTGTCTTTTCCCCTTTCTTATAGTTTCCTTTGTTGTGCAGAAGCTTTTAATTTTAATTAGGTCCCATTTGTTTATTTTTGCTTTTCTTTCCAATATTCTGGGAGGTGGGTCATAGAGGATCCTACTGTGGTTTATGTCAGAGAGTGTATTCCCTATGTTTTCCTCTAGGAGTCTTATAGTTTCTGGTCTTACATTTAGATTTTTCATCCATTTTGAGTTTATTTTTGTGTGTGGTGTTAGAAAGTGATCTAGTTTCATTCTTTTTCAAGAGATTGACCAGTTTTCTTAGCGCCACTTGTTAAAGAGATTGTCTTTTCTCCATTGTATATTCTTGCCTCCTTTGTCAAAGAGAAAGTGTCCATAGGTGTGTGGATTTACCTCTGGGCTTTCTATTTTGTTCCATTGATCTATATTTCTGTCTTTGTGCCAGTAACGTACTGTCTTGATGACTATGGCTTTGTAGTAGAGCCTAAAGTCAGGCAGAGTGATTCCTCTAGTTCCATTCTTCTTTCTTAAGATTGCTTTGGCTATTCGAGGATTTTTGTATTTCCATACAAATTGTAAAATTATTTGTTCTAGTTCTCTGAAAAATGCCATTGGTAGCTTTGTAGAAATTGCACTGAATCTATAGATTGCTTTGGGTAGTACACTCATTTTCACAACATTGATTTTTCCGATCCATGAACAAGGTATATTTCTCCATTTATTTGTGTCCTCTTTGACTTATTTCATCAGTGTTTTATATTTTTCTATATATAGGTCTTTTGTTTCTTTAGGTAGATATATTCCTAAATGCTTTATTCTTTTCATTGCCATGGTGAATGGAATTGTTTCCTTAATCCCTCTTTCTGTTTTCTCATTGTTAGTGTATAAGATGTTGATTTTGCATCCTGCAACTTTACTATATTCATTGATTAGCTCTAGTAATTTCCTGGTGGAGTCTTTAGGGGTTTCTCTGTAGAGGATCATGTCATCTGCAAACAGTGAGAGTTTTACTTCTTTTCCAATTTGGATTCCTTTTATTTCTTTTTCTTCTCTAATTGCCTGGCCAAAACTTCCAAAACTATATTGAATAGTAGCAGTGAAAGTGGGCACCCTTGTCTTGTTCCTGACTTTAGGAGAAATGCTTTCATTTTTCACCATTGAGGATAATGTTTGCTGTGGGTTTGTCATATATAGCTTTTATTATGTTGAGGTATGTTCCTTCTATTCCTGCTTTCTGGAGAGTTTTTATCATAAATGGATGTTGAATTTTGGCAAAGGCTTTATCTGCATATATTGAGATTATCATATGGTTTTTATTTTTCAGTTTGTTAATGTGGTGAATTACATTGATTGATTTGTGGATATTGGAGTCCTTACATCCCTGGGATAAAGCCCACTTGGTCATAATGTATGATCTTTTTAATATGTTGTTGGATTCTGTTTTCTAGAATTTTGTTAAGGATTTTTGCATCTATGTTCATCAGTGATATTGGCCTGTACTTTTCTTTTTTTGTGGCATCTTTGTCAGGTTTTGGTATTAGGGTGATGGTAGCCTCATAGAATGAGTTTGGAAGTTTACCTTCCTCTGCAATTTTCTGGAAGAGTTTGAGTAAAGTCTTTAGGGTTTTCTATGTAGAGATTCATGTCTTCTGCAAACAGTGAGAGTTTCACTTCTTCTTTTCCAATCAGGGCTCCTTTTATTTCTTTTTCTGCTCTGATTGCTGTGGCCAAAACTTCCAAAACTATGTTGAATAGTACTAATGAGACTGGGTGTTCTTTCCTTGTTCCTGACTTTAGGGGAAATACTTTCAGTTTTTCACCACTGAGGATAATGTTTGCTGTGGGTTTGTCATATATAGCTTGTATTATGTTGAGGTTTGTTCCTTTTATGCCTGGTTTCTGGAGAGTTTTTATCATAAATGGATGTTGAATTTTGTCAAAGGCTTTCTCTGCATCTATTGAGATAATCATATGGCTTTTATTTTTCAATTTGTTAATGTGGTATGTTACACTGATTTATAGATATTAAAGAATCATTGCATTCCTGGGATAAAGCCCACTTGGTCGTGATGTTTGATCTTTTTAATATGTTGTTGGATTCTGTTCACTAGAATTTTGTTAAGGATTTTTGCATCTATATTCCTCAGTGATATTGGCTTGGTTTTCTTTTTTTGTGGCACCTTTGCCTGGTTTTGGTATTAGGGTGATGGTGGCCTCATAGAATGAGTTTGGAAGTTTACCTTCTTCTGCAATTTTCTGGAAGAGTTTGAGTAAGATAGGTGTTAGCTCTTCTCTAAATTTTTGGTAGAATTCAGCTGTGAAGCTGTCTGGTCCTGGGCTTTTGTTTGCTGGAAGATTTCTGATTACAGTTTTGATTTCCTTGCTTGTGATGGGTCTGTTAAGATCTTCTATTTCTTCCTGGTTCAATTTTGGAAAGTTATACTTTTTTAAAGAATTTGTCCATTTCTTCCAACTTGTCCATTTTATTGGCTTATAGTTGCTGATAGTAGTCTCTTATGATCCTTTGTATTTCTGTGTTATCTGTTGTGATTTCTCCATTTTCATTTCTAATTTTGTTGATTTGCTTCTTCTCCCTTTGTTTCTTGATGAGTCTGGCTAATGGTTTGTCAATTTTATTTACCTTCTCATAGAACCAGCTTTTAGCTTTGCTGATTTTTGCTATGGTCTCTTTGTTTGGATCCTGTTTCTATCCATTAAGCTACTCTATGTCTTTTGATTAGAGAATACAGTCCATTTACATATACTTCATTGATAGTGAAGTCGCTCAGTTGTGTCCAACTCTTTGCAACCCTATGGACTGTAGCCTGCCAGGCTCCTCCAGTCATGGGATTTTCCAGGCAAGAATACTGGAGTGGGTTGCCATTTCCTTCTCCAGGGGAAGAACCAGGGGTCAAACCTGGGTCTCCCACACTGCGAGCAGACTCTTTACCATCTGAGCCACCAGGGAAACCCACTAATTATTGATAAGTATGTACTTATTTCCATTTTGTTAGTAATTTTCTGAATGTTTTTGTACTTCCTCTCTGTTCCTTTCTTCTTCTTTGCTCTCTTCCTTTGTGGTTTGATTATTTCTTAGGTGATATGTTTATATTTCTTTATCTTTTGTATATTTACTATAGGCTTTTTCTTTGTTTTTACCATGAGGCTTACATATGACAACCTTTTGTCTCTAACAGTCTATTTTAAGTTGATAACAACTTGTACTTCATCCCATTTTAAAGTTAAACATTTTTACTCTCCCTTCCCCCATATTTTGTTTCTGATGTCACATTTCACACTTTTAAAGAGGAAGAAATCTTATTTGAAAAAAAACAATGGCTAAAAATTTTCCTAACCTGGGGAAGGAAACAAACGTCTCAATCCAGTAATCCCAGAGAGTTCCACTAAGAAGAATCCAAAAAGATCCACACATATTATAATTAAAATGTCAACAGTTAAAGATGAAGAGAGAATCATAAAAGTGTCAACAGAAAAAACAACTTCTAATGTATAAAGGAACCTCCATAAAACAATTAGATTTTTTTTCAGCAGAAACTTTTGCAAGCCAGAAGGGACTGGCATGATATATTCAAAATGCTGAAAGAAAAAAAAATTTTTTTAACTTTCAACCAAGAATACTCTACCCAGCAAATTGATCATTTAGAACTGTATAATAGACAAAGACTTTTTCAGATAAGTAAATATTAAAATAGCTCATTGCCACTAAACTGCCTTATAAAAATGTTAAAAGAGATTTTTTTAAACTGAAAAGAAGAGCACCAGTTACTAACAATAAAACATGTACAAGGATAAACCTCACTGAAAAGGTAAATATATAGTAAATATGGCTAACCATCTATAAAGCTAGTATGAAGGTTAAAAGACAAAAGTAGTAAAAATAACCATGATTACAGTATTAGCTAAAGGACACATGAGATAAAAAAAGATGTCAAAAAGGTTTTCTATGAAATACTTAATATTGATCCTTTTACTATTATGTAATCTTACCTAGGTTATCTCTTAATGTAGTTTGAATGAAAACACATTGTTTGTCAACTATGTTGTTGGTATTTTCTTCCAATTCAAAGTTTTCTTTTAATATACAGTGCCTTTTGTCAAATACAAATTTGGAATTTTTATGCAGTCAAATGTATCTAAATGTTTCTTTATGAATTCAGCTTTTGGGGACATAGTCAAGAAAATCCTGTTTCCTAAAAACAAAAGTTTCCATCCTTCTTTATATTCAAATAACTTAAGAGTTTTATTTGCTTTGTTTTGGTCGTGGTTTGGTGTTGGTCCTTTGTTGTTATTCAGTCACTCTTTTCAACCCCATGGACTGCAGCGTGCCAAGCTTCCCTATCCTCCACTATCTCTCGGAGCTTGCTCAAACTCATGTTTATTGAATCAGTGATGCCATCCAAACATCTCACCTTCTGTCACCACTTTCTCGTCTTCCACTCAAATTTCCCAGAATCAGGGTATTTTCCAAAGACTTGGCTCTTTGCATCAGGAGGGCAAAGTATAGGAGCTTCAGCTTCAGCATCAGTCTTTTCAGTGAATATTCAGCATTGACTTCCTTTAGAATTGACTGGTTTGATCTCCTTGTAGTCCAAGGGACTCTCAGGAGTCTTCTCCAGCACCACAGTTTTGAAATCATCAATTCTTTGGCAATCAGCCATTTTTATGGTTCAACTCTCACATTCATAAATGACTACTGGAAAAACCATAGCTTTGACTATACAGACCTTTGTTGGCAAAGTGATGTCTCTGTGTTTTAATATGCTGTCTAGATTTGTATTTCTCCCCAAAATCTTGATTCCAGCTTGTGATTCATCCAGCCAGGCATTTCACATGGCGTACTCTGTATAAAAGTTAAATAAGCAGGGTGACAATATACAGCCTTGACAAACTCCTTTCCTAATTCTGAACCAGTCTATTGTTTCATGTTCAGTTCTAACCTGTTGCTTCTTAACCTGCATACAGATTTTTCAGGAGGAAAGGTAAGGTGATCTGATATTCCAGTCTCTAAGAATTTTCCACAGTTTGCTGCAATGATGATAATATTATAAATATATCAGTTTATCCTATATTAATCCATAAATTTAAATCATCCAGCCAGGCATTTCACATGGCGTACTCTGTATAAAAGTTAAATAAGCAGGGTGACAATATACAGCCTTGACAAACTCCTTTCCTAATTCTGAACCAGTCTATTGTTTCATGTTCAGTTCTAACCTGTTGCTTCTTAACCTGCATACAGATTTTTCAGGAGGAAAGGTAAGGTGATCTGATATTCCAGTCTCTAAGAATTTTCCACAGTTTGCTGCAATGATGATAATATTATAAATATATCAGTTTATCCTATATTAATCCATAAATTTAATACAATCACAAATACCTCAAATACCTTTTAATTCTTTTGAGAAAAGTTATAACTTTATCTAAAATTTTCATAGAAGAATAAAGACCCATGTATAAGTAATTTGACATTTAAAAAAAAAGAATACCTACTAGGTATTAAGAAATATCACCATAATATCATCATAATAACAAAAAAAGTGTGATACTACTGCAATAAAGATCTAAATGATAAACATAAAACAATAAAATAAATAGAAGAAAATAATTTTATAATCTCAGAGTAGGAAAGGACACTGTTGATAGAACTTTATATACACATATTTTTTAATTGTGATTTTTCTTTTGTGACATAAGCATAAAGGTTTCTATTCAGTGAAAGATGTCATGACTAAGTTAACTGACAAATAACAGATTGAGAGAAATTATTTGCATGGTTTACATCCATCAATGGACTAATATAGAAATATACAAGGAAATATTTCCAAAAAATTAGCAGAAAAATGGGGAATGTATTTGAATAGGCAATTATGGAAGAGATAATCAATATAATTTAGAAACATACACAGAGATGTTCAAACTTATTAGTTAGGCAAACACAAACAGAAATAACAGTGAAATAGACTAGATAGTTAGGCATTGGTTGAGATGGATGTGGGTTTAGGAAATACTTTAGGTAGAAAAGTGAAGTATAGTAGTACTGCTGTTCCAAAGAGCAATCTCAGTAGTTTGTCAAATCAAGTATACACATACCCTACCACCGGGCAACTCTAATTAATTAGTTAGGCAAACACAAACAGAAATAACAGTGAAATAGACTAGATAGTTAGGCATTGGTTGAGATGGATGTGGGTTTAGGAAATACTTTAGGTAGAAAAGTGAAGTATAGTAGTACTGCTGTTCCAAAGAGCAATCTCAGTAGTTTGTCAAATCAAGTATACACATACCCTACCACCGGGCAACTCTAATTCTGTGTTTAGACCCTCCAAAAAACACTTCTCATACATCCCTGCTGCTGCTGCTACTAAATCATTTCAGCGGTGTCCAACTCTGTGCGACCCCATAGATGGCAGCCTGCCAGGCTCCTCTGTCCCTGGGATTCTCCAGGCAAGAACACTGGAGTGGGTTGCCATTTCCTTCTCCAATGCATGAAAGTGAAAGTGAAAGTGAAGTTGCTCAGTCGTGTCCGACTCTTAGCGACCCCATGGACTGTAGCCTACCAGGCTCCTCCATCCATGGGATTTTCCAGGCAAGAGTACTGGAGTGGGGTGCCATCGCCTTTACATGCACACAAAAATAACGATGCATATTTTAAAGAACATATACAAATTAAGAAATACAGTATAAACTCATTAGAACAATTTTCTAGTGAGTGAGGGACAGAGAGATGGGAGTGAAGAATGGGGATATAAGTTAATCAATCAACCATTCCAATAAAATGTGCATAGACCAATAAGGATGATATGCCATGAAGTGAGGAACATGATCAACTCAGCTCTCTACAATTGGAATTTTTTAAAAAATAATCCTTTGTATCCTGGGTGTTGATAATCTCAAGTCAGCAAAAAGTCTGGAGAAGGAGTCATAAAGAGTAATAGAAGATCACAAAACTGCCTATGAGAACAGGAAATATCTTGGGAAGAGTGAAGGCATAGGAAAGAACAGAAGACCTAAGAAAAAATGGTTTCTGCATTTTTGACTTTAGAAGATAAAAAGAAAGTTAGAAATTAAGTCATTTTTAAAATAGGAACCAGGCTGAGACTGCTAGGTGGCTTCCAGTGTTGAACAGGGCAAGAGCCACAGACACACTCCTCTTTATGTAGAGGTTTTAGGCCAGCCTCTACTCTTGTTCACAAAAGAATGTATTCTTTCAAACAATGTGTAATGTGACAAATGCTGGTTCAGTCTTTGGTTTGGAGGGAAAGGGAAGCCATGAAATAATTTGCAGGGAGAACTTGTTTTTCCTCTTCTTTCTCTTCTTCTGCTATCGTTCTTCCTTAACATGCCCTGGCTAACTTGCTATGTTTTTATATTTATTACAAATGCAGCACATAGTAAAAAAGCAAATAGCAATTATAGTAGATAGTTTTATTTCTACTTGAAGTAACAGAAAAACTCAACTCAAACTTTATTAAATAAAAAGGGGAATGTATTGGTTCATGTAATCAAAAAGTTCTGCATGGGTCCTGCAGACAGTACTCAATCCAAGGCTCAAAGGGTGTAATCAGGATTGAGGGAGTTTCTTAATTTCTAACCCTGCTTTCCTCTCTGCAGACTTCATTTTCAGTAGACTGCTGACATATAGTTTCAGGGTGGCTGCAGTAGCTCAGCACACATGTTTCCAAGTTCAAATCTCAAGGTGTAGCAGGTGCAGGAGCATGAAATGTCTCTTTACTGGTGGTTCCCACAAGTTTCCTGAGATTCTTCCTGAATCGGCCCAGGTTACATGCCCACCTACTGCTGACAGCTCTATTCAAGAGACATTCTTCACCTCAGAGTCAAAGCTAGACCTTTTACTACACCCCCCTAATCACATGGAATGAGAATGGGAATAGATGAAGTCCCACATGGGACTCTTGCAAAAGGTAGAATATAAACAAGGGAGACAAACAATGAACGTACCTAGAGTAATTTACACTAAGTTTTTTCTTTTAGTATTTTCATTTATCATTCACTTTTCTCTTAAACTTACTCTTTTCCTAAAGCAGGTGAAAATCTTCTCTCTGATCTCCCAGAGTTACTAAAGGAATCCAACATATCACCCTACACCCTTCAATAACCTCCACATTCTCAGAGAAAGGGGATCAAATATTGAAGAAAAAGATATATATATCTTGCTCTTCTCTCTTGATGAAAACACATATAAAATTGAATCAAAAAAAGAATGTGTCACAGTTAGTTATCAATTCTGTTAAGATTTCATAATAACATAATACTGAAGTGAAATAAAGGTCACTCAGTCATGTCTGACTCTGTGACCCTATGGACTATATACAGTCCATGGAATTCTCCAGGCCAGAATACCGGAGTGGGTAGCTGTCCCCTTCTCCAGGGGAATCTTTCCAACTCAGGGAACAAAACCAGGCTTCCCACACTGCAAGCAGGTTCTTTACTCTCTGAGCCACCAGGAAAACATAATACTAATAACTGCCATTTATTGAACACCTGCTATGTCAGCCAAAGTGCAGACCATTTAAGTATAATTTATTTAGCACCCTCAACAAGCATGCAAATTATGTATTATTATCCCTACTTTAAAGATGAGGAAACAGTCAGAGAGGTTAAGAAATCTGCTCAAAGAGAGCTGGTAACTGGAGGAGCCAATGGTCAAGGCATCAGTAGGACTTATGAGACTGGACTTTCAACCCTAAACCAAGGACTCTGGGATTTGGGCACCCATTAGGCAACAATATTGTGATCACAGTGTTATTTCAATTCAGTCCTTTCATGTGCCTCATCTAAAAAATTCTCATAGTTAGGAATTTCATGAGGAAAATGAAATAATTAGTTGAGGATTACTAAATCTATACTATAAAAATAACTACAAATAGTTTTCTGTAGACTGCTTTAAGCACAGATAAATATGAAATGCTACCAGAATATACTTTACAAATGTAACTAATGGCCTGGATGTCAGTAAAAGATGTCTCACCCAGCCCTGGGGGACTCTACCCCAAGTTGTTGGGATATCCTAAAATAAGATAAATCCCTTGAAATGAATGCTTTTAGAAGTTGAGAAAATCTGGTAATACTTTAGGCAACACTGGTAAAACAAGTAGAAATGCGTTGGGCCAAGACTCTGCCTCAATTTCAATAAGATCATCATTGATGAAGAAATCTATGAGGTTAAAAATGTATTATTCACCTCATGAAGTCACACTTCAAAGACTTTGCAGCCTTTAGTCTCAGTGATTCTTTTGGACCTGTGGTAGTTTAGAATCCTAAATAACTGTTTTTAGGTTTTGCCATAAGCAGAAATTATAAGCAATATATCAGAATGGTTCACCTTCTAAACCCATCACTCCCCAGACTATTAGACTACACAAACCTTCTGACCCCATAGTCAGCCACATACACTATTCTGGGCCCTCCCCCACCTACACCTGATGAAAGGGGTGTGGTGTAGTTAGTACTGGAGCTACTTGACAATGATAATCATGGAGATTATCAGCCAAACATCTGCCTTATCTACAGGGTGTAGGTGGTGAATTAAGATGGATGAGTAATTAGGAGATTTGCAAGTGAAGTGAAGTCACTCAGTCATGTCCCACTCTTTGCAACCTCATGGACTGTAGACCACCAGGCTCCTCTGTCCATGGGATTTTCTAGGCAACAGTACTGGAGTGGATTGCCATTTCCTTCTCCAGTGGATCTTCCCAACCCAGAGATCAAACTTGGGTCTCCTGCATTGTAGACAGATGCTTTACCCTCTGAGCCACCAGTAAGTCCTGGAGATTCGCAAGGGGGGTCTAAAGTCCAAGTAGGTAAAAAGTGGGTACAGAGTAGATAAAGGGGTCTTCACATACTTGAAGTTCAGTGAGACCCGTTATCACCCAGAACAAGTATTGACCTTCAGCAGGAGAAATTTAAGAACAGAAGTTCCCCAAAGTTCAGGAATCAGCATCAGGCCACCTGTTCTGCTGGTCCAGTTTTGATCCTCTCAGTGGTGATAACTAGGTCTCTGGCTTGTTCCTGGTCCTTGAACGTCCCATGTTAGGAGCTCTTCTTTGTCTTTCTGCCTTTCCTGCTTCCAAAATTAAAATTCTAGCCTGAAATATGAGCCCCCCAGTCCTGCTACCTGCTAATGATGTTGCTGATACTAACTCCCCATTACCTGCTAAATCTCCTATTCCTGGTTTCTCCATCACTGAGTTCTGTCCACCTTTCAGACACTACTGAGGCTGCCCCTCCCTAACCTGTCTGCCTACACCAGCTATTGCCAAAACTCTAACCTATTGCCTCTTGTTTTTTTTCCTCCTTCAACCACCATTTCCAATGCATTGTTAAGCTCTAGCTCTGAAATGTCTCTTCCCTGCGATCCTAGTGCAACATCTTATTTTGAAACCTCATTATTGCCTCCCTTTTCTCAAATTGCCGCATCCTTGCCTGTATCAAACTCAATTTACCATCCATATTCTTAGTAGAGGTATTTTTACTAAATAAAAATCTGATCCTGTCACTTTTCCACTTAAAAATTCTTCAGTTCGTCTCCAGTGTAAATAAGATAACATTATGTGACTTAGCATGGTTTTTGAAACCTTTCAATATAGCTTTTCAGGTCAATCTTCCATGAAATCCAGTAAATGCATTCTTTAAAGTTCAGCTCAAATTCATCTTTTCAATTCTCTAAAAGAGAATAAGCTAAAATAAACAAGAGGGACTATATTAAACTAGAGCTTCAAATAAAACATTGAAAAGGCAACCTACAAATAGGGAGAAAATATTTACAAACCAAATATCTGATAATGGGTGAAGATAAAGATACATACAGAACTCAAAAAACTCAATAGCCAAAGAGCAAATAATACAAGTTATTATAAAAATGGTCAAAAGATCTGAATAGATATTTCCCCCCAAAGACAGACAAATATTCAAATGATATATGAAAAGGTACTCAGCATCACTAAACAGAGACTCTAATCAGAACTACTCATAGAAATGAAAGCTAATCAGAGAAATGCAAAGCAAAACCATGATAAGATATCACCTCACACTTGTTAGGATGGCTGCTATGAAAAAGACAAGAGATAAGTTTTGAGAATGTGTAGAAAAGGAAACCCTTATATACCAGTTGCTAGGGATTAAAAACTGATGACGCCATTGTGAAAAACAGTATGGAAGTTCCTCAAAAAACTAAAAATAGAACTATCAACTACCATATAATCCAGCAATCCCACTCCTGAGTATTTAGTTAAAGTATCAGTATTTCAAAAAGATAGTCCTGTATTCATTGCAGGATAATTCACAATATCAAGATATTAAAACAATTTAAATTTTCTTCAACATGTGAATGGATAAAGAAAACTTTATGTATCACATATTACATATTAATTAGTTGGCTCAGTTGCTCGCTCATGTTTGACTCTTTACAATCCCATGGACTGCAGCACGCCAGGCCTCCCTGTCCTTCACTAACTCCAGGAGCTAGCTCAAACTCGTGTCCATCGAGTCGGTGATGCCATCCAACCATCTCATCCTCTGTGTCCCTTTCTTCCCGCCTTCAATCTTTCCCAGCATCAGGGTCTTTTCAAATGAGTCAGCTCTTCATATCAGGTGGCCAAAGATTTGGAGTTTCAGTGTCAGCATCAGTCCTTCCAATGAATATTCAGGACTGATTTCCTTTAGGGTGGACTGGTTGGATCTCCTTGCAGTCCAAGGGTTCAAAAACTCCAACAGTTCAAAAGCATCAATTCTTCAGCGCTCAGCTTTCTTTATGGTCCAACTCTCACATCCATGCATGACTACTGGAAAAACCATAGCTTTGACTTGATGGACTTTTGTTGGCAAAGTAATGTTTCTGTTTTTAATATGCTCTCTAGGTTGCCCATAACTTTTCTTCCAAGGAGCAAGCGTCTTTTAATTTCATGGCTGCAGTCACCATCTGCAGTGATTTTGGAAACCCCCAAAATCAAGTCTGTCACTGTTTCTATTGTTTCTCCATTTTTTGCCATGAAGTGGACTGGATGCCATGATCTTAATTTTCTGAATGTTGAGTTTTAAAACAACTTTTTCACTCCTCTTTCATCAAGAAGCTCTTTAGTTCTTTGCTTTCTGCCATAAGGGTGGTGTCATCTGCATATCTGAGGTTATTGATATTTCTCCCAGCAATGTTAGGGGATACACGAACTGATTATCTTGATCTTGGTATTCATTCCACAGTACATATTTACATCAGATCAACAACTGCATACTGCATATATACAAGTATATTTATCAATTATTCCTCAGTAAAGTTAGTAAGTGGAAGAAAGTTAGTAAGTGGAAGAAAATCAGTTGCTCCCTCATCTGTCTTTTCATAATGATTTATAAATATCTATACTAATATATATCACATTGTTTATATGTCTGTTTTCTTCATTATATTATGAACGCTTTGAGGACAGGGAGCATAACTTCTTCACTGATGGCCCTATGGTAGGCATGATGATTGATGAGTAGTCAGCTAATAACTGATGTTTGTGGAATGAATGAATGATCCCTGAATACTATGACCTGTTCTTCATCTGGACCTCACTCTGACACCTGCAAAAAATGTCCCTCCAGAATACACTCTATCTTCTGTCTATAATATCCTTACATACAAATGGAGCAGGTAGGAAAGGAAGTAGGAGTTTATTCCAAGTCCTAGCCCTTCCTAACCTTCCACAGTCTCCTGTGGTCAATGGTGTGTGCTAGTCTCTGTCTGAATAAGTGACACTGATGCAGCCTGGTCATAATGGCTATCAAGTCTCTGTCCTAGCTTGCTCCTAGATCCTTCTTTTCCAGTTTCCTAATGCTGCACTACTCTGTCACCAAAACTCACTGTTTCTCTGGAACACAGAATAGAGACTGGTTAATACTTTAGTGCTGGGACTGGGCATTGCCAATGTTGCCACTCTAAAGATCTCAGAATCCCTCTGTTCATAAACATTTTAAACTTAAGTCATGAACGCTTTCCCTTAACTACAGTGAGGTGATCTGTTACATTTCTATCATCCCTTCTATTATTTTTTCTCTTCTTACTTGTGCTTCTAATTGTTAGAAAAACTTTTTCAAAAAACACAGTACTGCATAGATGCCATTCCTTTCTTATCCTAGAAAGCCTCAGGCCATCTTTTCAGTTGTGCTTGAGGGGTTTAATAAACCACCATGGTTTTTAGAAAAAATAATGCCTTTGGGCTGGAGGCAGCACAAGCTGGAATCAAGATTGCCAGGAGAAATATCAATAACCTCAGATATGCAAATGACACCACCCTTATGGAAGAAAGTGCCTAAAAAGAAAGAACTAAAGAGCCTCTTGATGAAACTGAAAGAAGAAAGTGAAAAATTTGGCTTAAAGCTCAACATTCAGAAAGCGAAGATCATGGCATCTGGTCCCATCTCTTCGTGGGAAATAGATGGGGAAACAGTGAAAACAGTGTCAGACTTTATTTTGGGGGGCTCCAAAATCAGTGCAGATGGTGACTGCAGCCATGAAATTAAAAGACACTTACTCCTTGGAAGGAAAGTTATGACCAACCTAGACAGATTAAAAAGCAGAGACATTACTTTGCCAACAAAGGTCTGTCTAGTCAAGGCTATGGTTTTTCTAATAGTCATGTATGGATGTGAAACCATAAAGAAAGGATCATAAAGAAAGCTGAGTGCCAAAGGATTGATGCTTTTGAACTGTGGTGTTGGAGAAGATTCTTGAGAGTCCCTTGGACTGCAAGGAAATCCAGTCAGTCCATCCTAAAGGAGATCAGTTCTGGGTGTTCATTGGAGGGATTGATGTTGAAGGTAAAACAGCATTACTTTGGCCACCTGATGCAAAGAGCTGACTCATTTGAAAAGACCCTGATGTGTGCTGCTGTTCATAGGGTCGCAAAGAGTCAGACACAACTGAGCGACTGAACTGAACTGAATTGATAAAAATATTTCTGGAAGTACTTCTCCACTATTCAAAAGACATGTCTTTCAATTTTTGTTTTCTCTGAATCTCTCTTTCATTCTCATCTGGAGTGTGTGTGTGTGTGACTCTTGCATCTGCAGTAGCTGAAATAACACGTTACACATGTACACACACACACACCCTCAAAACCACATGTCTGTCCCATGTTCCTTCAATTCTATTCTCAATTTCCAACGCTGAGGCCACTTCATCTTTTCTCCATACATAAATAAAACTGTCAGTGAGTACTTAGGAATTATTATGTTCAGTTCAATTTATGCAAACTGTCGTGTCCCACTCTGCAATCCCATGGACTGCAGCATGCCAGACCTCCCTGTCCATCACCAACTCCCAGAGTTTACTCAAACTCATGTCCATTGAGTCAGTGATGCCATCCAACCATTTCATCCTCTGTCATCCCACCTTCAATCTTTCCCAGCATCAAGGTCTTTTCAAATGAATCAGTTCTTCACATCAGGTGGCCAAAGTATTAAGTTTCAGCTTCAGCATCAGTCCTTCCAATGAATATTCAGGACTGATTTCCTTTAGGATGGACTGATTGGATCTCCTTGCAGTCCAAGGGACTCTCAAGACTTCTCCAGCACCACATTTCAAAAGCATCAATTCTTCGGCACTCAGCTTTCTTTATAGTCCATCTCTCACATCCATACATGACTACTGAAAAACCACAACTTTGACTAGATGGACCTTTGTTGGCAACTAATAGTTCTTCTGTTTAATATGCTGTCTAGGTTGGTCATAACTTTTCTTCCAAGGAGTAAACGTGTTTTAATTTTATGGCTGCAGTCACCATCTACAATGATTTTGGAGCCCCCAAAATAAAGTCTGTAACTGTTTCCATTGTTTCCCCATCTATTTGCCATGAAGGGATGAGACCAGATGCCATGATCTTCGTTTTCTGAATGTTGAGCTTTAAGCCAGCTGTTTCACTCTCCTCTTTCATTTGCATCAAGAGGCTCCTTAGTTCCTCGCTTTCTGCCATAAGGGTGGTGTCATCTGCATATCTGAGGTTATTGATATTTCTCCTGGCAATCTTGATTCCAGCTTGTGCTTCCTCCAGCCCAGTATTTTTCATGATGTATATGTTAAATAATTAGGGTGACAATATACAGCCTTGATGTACTTCTTTTCCTATTTGAAACCAGTCTGTTGCTCCATGTTCAGTTCTAACTCTTGTTTCCTGACTTGCATGCAGATTTCTCAGGAGGCAGGTCAGGTGGTCTGGTATTCCCATCTCTCGAAGAATTTTCCACAGTTTGTTGTCATCCACACAGTCAAAGGTTTTGGCATAGTCAATGACACAGAAGTAGATGTTTTTCTGGAACTCTTTTGCCCAATTATTATGTTGGGTATTTAAAACCTGAGAGGCAATCCAGACTGGCACAAAATATCATGCTTATATATAGAATAAGCCCATCCTCACTTTCACTCCACCTACAACATTTCTCTCTCTGGCTCTCTTTATCTTTCTTTACATACACACACTCACACACACACTGACACAAAGATTAAAGTAAGAAGAAGCTGAAATCACTGAGGACAACTTGAAATCTTTCCTTGGAATCAACACTACCTTTCTTCACTATTGCCCTGGTAAATACCAGCTATAGGTAGAGATGTTCCTACCAGATATTGCTCCACCACCAGATAGCTAAGCAGGAGCATCACCTACAATATGCCAAGGAACCCAAGAGAATATTCAACCACGAAAAATTCCACCCCCCAAAACAGCACCTCCCAGGAGATGACTACAACTCCAATAGGAAATCATTTAACCATAAATCCCAGCTCCCCTTCACTCCTACAGCCTCAGTCACACATCTTAAAAGCCTGCTCCCTTGAATCATGACAGCTTGACCCATGTCAGCAGCCTACAGGCCATATGGCTGCACAATGCCCTTCTAGCCCATTGGATAGGAAAAGGGAGGGACAACCACAAATGAATGATTGCAGCTGAAATCCTGTAATTTCTGATTTGTCAATAATGCTTGACATTTGGGGACTGTCTTCATACCTTAATACATCTCGGCAGCCAGAAGATATAACTGTGGACACCTAAAATGCCTCTGAAAGCATTTTATAGTCTGGGAACAATCAGGCGAAGAGTTAAGTTCTATCTGAGGATAGAGAAGATACCCTACATCTCAGACTCTGTTATTCCTTGGTCAGTAATTTTAAAGATTTAGGGGGTAAAGGTTCTTTGGCATTCTAAAGATAAAAGGCTAAGATGCAAGAGGGATCAGGCATGTTGGCAGGAAGTAGAATATGGAAGCATATACCATATACATAGGATATAGTGGGAATTCCACATAAAGTGAAATTGATAGTTCTGTTATGCCTGCAGTTAGTAAACTGCACTGACCAAACAGGCATCTGAGCTGAGTTGAACCAAGTCAGGCAAAGAAAGTTACATGAATAACAGAATCATAGGTCTCACCCATGTGAGAGGGACTTATCACAGACATCCTCCAAATGTTTCTCTACTTAATGACCCTCCAAAATATCCTTGTCTGATGCTCATCTCCCAGTAATAGATGCAATCTGTGCAATATGAAGTGCATTTTGAGGGAAAAATCTGAGTTGCAGGCCTTGATTTATCAGCCATGCAGCACTGGACCTCCTGATTGTCATCCACAATATGAGGAGCCTAGACTAATTGACTGCCAACAACTCATTCAATTCAACATTCTCTAGGCAGTGATAGGGAATTATCTCCAGAGATAATTCTTTTCATGACTGGACAATTTGGACTATTAAAATGTTCTTACTTATTCAAAGTTAAAGTACACTTGCCTATGCTTTCTACCAATCGGAGTTTTTATACAACCCATTACAAGAGATTCCCATAATCATTGAAAACAGATAATCTTCTCCCACCAGCTGCTTCTCACTTTGTTAGCTTTGTTGTTGTTGCTGCTGTTGTTGTTTAGTTGCTAAGTCATATCCAAATCTTTTGTGACGCCATGGACCATAGGCCCACCAGGTTCCTCTGTCCATGGGGTTTCCCAGACAAGAATACTGGAGTGGACTGCCATTTCCTTCTCCAGGGGTCCTTTCTGACCCAGGGATCAAACCTGAGGCTCCTTCATTGGCAGGTGGATTCTTTACCACTAAGATACCTGGAAAGCGCTTGTTCCCTTTTCCACCCATCTGGCCAATCATCTGCTTACTTGATTCAGAACACATAGCAAGCTGTCCACATCCGGACTGAGAAGTGAGTGTCAGAACTGAATGAAAAGCTAAAGAAACCATCTGACAAGGGCCAGCTGAAGGACACCACCACTTTTTTGTTCTAGTTAATGTACTTTTCTTAATGCACCCTGAAAGAGCATTACCTTTTGGGCTACTACATCACACCACCACTTCCACAATACCCCTTCTTTTACTCATGGCTTCTACCCTGTACTTGCAAAGTAGAATTTAGAACCAAAGTCAGAATTTTACTTTTAACTCAGTAAGATTCAATTTTATTAGATTTGAGCTACTTCTGTGATATGCTAAAATCTCCTTGGATCATCAGTCTCTCCTAAAAATATTTGCCATCTTCTACATTTTATTTTCTTTTTCTTTTTTTGGCTGTACCACCCAGCATGGGGATCTTAATTCTGAAACCAAGGATCAAATCCTGCCCCCTGCAATGGAAGCAACAGAATCTTCACCACTGTACCACCAGGGAAATCCCTCTGCCCAAATTTTCATCCAAGTTACTAATAAGAATATAATGATCATAACATGGTCAAGAAAACAGTCCTGGAGCCAACTACTAGGACTGTCCTCTATATGGATAGGAAACTGTAAGATTTGTGTCCTCTGATCATTAAAACATTGCAGCCTAGATTGTCCCAGCCTTGCCACTGTCTGGATTCCACTTTTATCAGCTCACTCACTGCTGCCCCTGCAATGATTCCACCATTAAGGTCATCCAGGACATAGTATACTTTGAAAGAAACCACTGTTTCAAATGTCAAAAATATAAAAATGCCTTTCTAAAAAGGAGAAAAGTTCACTCCTAGAGTAATGTGGTGTACAGGAAATAATGTGGAAGTTGGAGTCAGAATGACCTGGAATTGAATCCTGGTTCTGTAACTTACGTGCTGGGTAATCTTCTCCCTATCACTATCAGCTCCCTCATCTCAAAATTAGGGATGATAATAAGGACGTCACAGGATTGTTTCTGAGGATTAGAAGAAATGTGTACAAAATCCTAGCACATTCTTGGCACATACTGAATGGGCGTACAGTATAGATTATGACTATTACTATATCCTGGTGAGAGAGAGACAGTAGCTCCTGGCACAAAAAGATAACCTAAAAAGAAAAGAGAAGAAAATTAAGATCTATGTTCTGTGGATGTTAACTACTAATGTTCCACAAAAGGAAAGAAAATGAGGGCATTACACAAAGGTTTTAAAGCTCAGACATATGCATACCTCACCAACTCTAAACAAGATCATCTCCTCACTCCATACCCCCACCCCTGCCAACCATCGCACCCATGCATTTATTTCATCATGTCTCAGGAACTATTACAGGGTCCAAGAATACAAAAGATGATCCAAGACCCAGCCAATACCAGAATGAGAAGAAATACAAAATAGGGCACTGGGCACTACAGATACATAAGTAATTGAAGTATCATCAGTACTGTAAGGGAGATTAATATAGAGTATATGAGAGGACAGAGATCTACCTGGAGATGTAAGGTGAGGCTTTATGAAGGAGGTGGTGATTCTGGAGAGGCTTAAAGAATGAAAAGAAGCTAAGATTGAGGGACTCCCAGTAGTAAGGACAGCATATAGAGAATCTGAATAGTAGTAGACCATTAAAAGGTTATACAAGGAACATGGATCAGTATAGAGTGACTTTCCCATAAAATGCAGGTGATAAGAGAAGTAGCTAAAAGGATACAGATTCATTACTACTGTGAAGGGGCTTATATGTCCAGTAAAGAAATTTAGAATTCTCCAGGCAAGTAGGAGCCATCAGAAGGAATAAGAGTAAAAGATGAATCAAGCAGGCTAATAATGGAAGGGTTGGTTATGACATTTTTTACTAATGTCCAGATTGGAGAAGGCAATGGCACCCCACTCCAGTACTCTTGCCTGGAAAATTCCATAGGCTGCAGAGCTTGGTAGGCTGCAGTCCATGGGGTCGCTAAGAGTTGGACATGGCTGAGCGACTTCATTTTCACTTTTCACTTTCATGTATTAGAGAAGGAAATGGCAACCCACTCCAGTACTCTTGCCTGGAGAATCCCAGGGACTGGGGAACCTGTTGGGCTGCCATCTATGGGGTCACACAGAGTCAGACACAACTGAAGCAACTTAGCAGCAGCAGCAGCAGACAAAAGATGGTGAAGTCTAGAACTAAGATTGCCATGCTAGAGACAGAGGAAGGTCTGCACAATAGACCCTCATATAAAAATGACACATCATGACATGCCATGAGGGCTAAAGAGAGAGAAATGGAAAATGACTTTGTGGGGCTTTAGACACTCAGCAGATAGAGGTGTCAGGTAAGTGTTCTCAGGATTCAGAGAAGGAATTTATTAATAAAAAGGGACCTGTGGTAGGTGCTTGTAATGTTGGCCTGTAACATGGGCCATGATCCCAGATTTCAGCACTCAGCAAGTTCCTCCAGGCTACAATCTCCTTGCTCTTCTGGAGAAGGAAGGAAGAAGGAATACATTTTACCTTGTCTACTTGTTCCTAAGCAAGGTGAAGATCTGGGTGTACATGTGGTCTCATCCTCCTCAACCTACAAGATGGTATATTTTGGTACAAGGCATGATAATTAGTTCAGTTTGAAGAATAAGGACTGAGATACAAGGGGACATCCAAATGGAAATGTAATCTGTTCAATATACAGTCTGGGAATAAAGAGAGAGGCCAAGGATAGGCATCTCCTGTATATTTATGAGGTCAATGAGAAAAGCCATAGCTTATTCCACAGGAAGAGTAAGAACATGTCTCTGATACCCCAATTAACAACCTTGAAAACAAGATTAATGATTCTTGTCCAATAAGTTCATGCCACCTCCTAGTGATCACTGCTTCTAATTCAAGAGCTCACTTTCTTGTTCTGTTTTGAAAAATCGAAATTAAATTTGCCTACCTTCTCTGAATTCATTACACTTTGTAGAAGATCAACATTCATCATGGCAAATTCTCTTAGGATTCAGAGATGGAATTTATTAATAAAAAGGGACCTGTAAGTAGATGCATGTAATGTTGGCTTAAATATAAGCCAAATTTAATTTTTTTCAAAGATGTGTACTCTACTACTCCTCCAGAGACAAGGATAAGGAGCACACTTACCAGTAGATATTTATCAAGCATCTACCTTTCAAAGTGGGGGTAACAACAACAACACCCAGAAGGTGTGGACCCTGCACACAAAGAGCCTGTGCTAACCAAAAGGAATCTTCCATGAAAGCTACAGTATGCATGGGAATGATGTAAACCTACATTGTAACTTGGTGAAACAAGTACAGATGAGTACGTGAGCAAGTTGGGAAGTAAACAGGTCTCTGGAGAAATAGAGGTGGAGATATGGGTGGATCTGAGTTTGGTTAGGAATGAAGATGGCTCCTCCCTGGATGGACCTGCTATAAAAAGGCGACGATCCCAGACTTCAGCACCCAGCAAGCTCCTTCGGGCTACAATCTCCTTGCTCTTCTGGTGAAGGAAAGAAGTAAGTAAGACTGACTAAATCTCACCTTGTCTACTTGTTCTTAAGCAAAGTGGAGATCCAGATGTACATGTGGTCTCAGGTCAAAAGTTCTGGATGTTTGGGGTCCTTTATTTTTAGTCGCTATGTTACTAAAAGTTTATTTTGACACAGAAGGAAAATGAGGGCATAAATTTGCTTTCCACCTGGCTACTCTCTTAATATTGTTTATCTGTTTACCCATTCACTGAACAAATATATATTAACTACCTTCTATTTGCCATATGCTGTCTCTTGGCTAATTATGCAGCAATGAACAACATAAACTTAGTAGCAGAAGGAAACATTCAGTAAACAAGAAATGAATAAAAATTTAAACAGTGATAAGAACAATGAAGAAAATAAGACAGTGATATAGTAAAGTAATAGAATAGTACCTGAGATTGAAGGGTTAGGAAAAGACTTTGGGGAATTATCTTTTGAGCAGCGATCTTAAAGACAAAAGAAACTAGTCGAGGCAAACAAGAGGATTCTAAAGCAGTAGCAAACCCTTTAAAGGACAGAAAGATGCTTGGGTGCCTAGAGCATGTTTAACATGAGGAATAGTGGTATATAGTGAGTCACAGAACTAGACAGGCCATGTAAAGAGGGGCACAGTAGAGTTTGTACATTATTTGAAGTAGAGGAGAAGACATTGGAGAGTATTAAGCAGGAAGAGTAACAAGATCACTCTGAGCTGCTATAGGATCATAGGCAATGGTGGGAGAAAGGAGATGGACTGCAGTTTAGATGAGAGATGACAGGGTAATAGAAATAGCGAGAACTAACTCTTTGTTCAAACACAAATCTAGAAGCTATGTATGTCTCCATTCTCTCCTTTACACAACACTGATTTATCACTCTGACCAGCCAAATCTGTAAGACATGCAAATCCATCTGTCTTCCTACCACATTACCATCTTAATCTAGGCTATCCCTTCATTCCCACCTCTACTATATGGAAATACCACAATTTATTTATTCATTTTTTATTGATAGATATTTGGGTTGTTTTCCTTTGGGGAGATATTATAAAGGAGCTATGAACATTTTTGTTCATGATTTTTAGTTACAAATGTGTATATATTTCTATTGGGGATATTCCTAGGAGTAAATCGCTGGTCTTAGGTATTATTAAACAATTATTGAAAGTATTTCTGCCAGCTGATGCTCCTTCTAGGAGTGTATGAAACACCTAGTTTCTCCATATCTTCATCAATATGTAGAATTAGTATTCTTTTTTCTTTTTGTCTTTTTAGTCATTTTTGTGGGGGTGTTATAGTCTCATGCTTTTAATTTTAATTTGTAGTTCCCTAATGATTAACATAATTGAGAATGTTTTGTGTTTATTACCATTTGCATATCCTATTGTGCAAAGCTCTTGTACTGTCTAACCGTTTTGCTATGGGGCCATCCATATTGCTTGTATTGATTTATAGGAGTCATTTTTATATTCAAGAGAGAGCCCTTTATTGGTTAAATGTGTTGCATATATTCTTCCACTCAATGGCTTTCCTTCTCTCCTTAACAGAGTCTTTGAATAAACAGACATTCCTATTTTTAATACACTCCAATTTATCAATCTTGTTCTCTATCATTAATATTTTTCAAATTCTAAGAAGTATTTTTCTACCCCAAGTTCTTGAAAATATTCTCCTATGTTATCTCCATCACCATTTTTTAAAGACTATGTTAGACTTTGTAGGCAAATAATCCCTCTCTTTTAAAAAATATTCGCTTATTTGTTTGGCTGTGCTGGGTCTTAGTTGCAGCACATGGGATCTTTGATCTTCATTGTAGCATGCGGGATCTTTTAGTTCCAGCGTGAGGGATCTAGTTCCCTGACCAGAGATTGAACCTGGGCCCCTGCATTAGGAGTGTGGAGTCTTAGCCACTGAAGTTCAGTCTCCTTTATTTTTCACATGTAAAACCACCTGGGAACAAATTCATTTTTCCATACGGGAATTCAATTAACCCAGCACCATTTATTCAAAAGACCATACTTTCCCTGCCAACTCTCATCAAAACCTTTTGCATAAATTAAATGTGCATAATGATATATCTGATCTTTCACTCATCTATTTGTTTAATGTTGCATCAGTGTCAGGCTGTCTTCTTTTATAATACACTTAACATCCAATATGTCCACAAAGTTGGTCTTCTTCAGTATCGTTCTGACTAATCTTGGACTGCCCCCCACATTTTAATATAAATTCTAGACACTGCCTTATCAATCTTTATTTTTAAAAAGTTCACAGATTCTGAATGAAATTTTATTGCAAGTAAAAATGAGTTTGGGGAGATCTGACATCTTGACAACATTGACAACTTTAACACACGAACAAGACACAATCTTCCATTTATCCATATCTTTTTAAATTAGTTTCAGTAACATTTATAATTTTCTGAGTATATATATTTCACATTTTTTGTTAGATTTCAGTTGAGGTCAGTTGCTCCATTATGTCTGACTCTTTGCAATGCTATGGACTGCAGCACTTCAGGCTTCTCTGTCCAACACCAACTGCCGGAGTCTACTCAAACTCATGTCCATTGTGTCAGTGACGCCATCCAACCATCTCATCCTCTGTTGTGCCCTTCTCCTCCCACCTTCAATCCT
>SJYC01071074.1:0-47647 GCA_006408675.1 Madoqua kirkii | reverse complement strand
AAAACTAAATTAAAATTAAATTCTGTTTCTCAAAAGTTGCCATATAGAGATTAGAGAAAGCACAAACTTAAAAATGCTGTTTGAAATCTGTAAAACCAGAAAAGAATTAGAGTGAGAAATTGATAAGCCTATTTTTTAAATCAAGAGAAAAAGACAAGTATTTTAATATAAAAATGGATGAAATAGCCAAACAAATATTTCAGAATAGAAAAACACAAATGGACCCAAGATTGTATGAAAATATTCTCTCAACTTTTTTAGAAATCAGAGAACAGCCAACTAAAACAATCACTTTTGTAACATTGCAACACCTGAAAATATCAAATACTCTTAAGCATGTGAAGTAGTCACTGAAAGTGAGGGTCCAAGTTGAAACAATGACTTTGGAAAACAATTTTGGCATGATTAGTAAGCTTGAGAATATCTGATGACCCAGCAGTTCTGTTTTCCAAAATACATAGCCTTGAGAAAATTTTCTGTGTAGTTACCACAAGAGATATAAAAGAACATATGCAGCAGCACTGCATTTAATTAAAAAAATTATTCATCAATAGTGTACCACATAAATAACTAATGGACTATTCATTCAATGGGATACAACAGTGAAGATGAGTTAGTACAATACAGATTAATCTCAAAATCCTATGTTGTATGAAAGAAGCAATTCATCATAGAATATAGAATATTTCCCCCTCTACTTAATGCCCCAAACCAGCTAAAACTAAACAATACACATTTAGAGATAAATACAGAAGTGATAAAAGTGCTAAGGCATGGGGCTTCCCTGGTGGTCCAGTGGCTAAGACTCCATGCTCCCACTGCGGGGTATCTGAGTTCGATCTGGGTCAGGGAGCTTGATTCTACATGTCACAAGTAAGACTTCACATGCTGTAACTAAGACCTGGCACAGCCAAATAAATTAATATTTTTAAACATGGTGAGGCAAATTGCATTGTTAGCACAAAAATTTCAGTTACCTCTGATGGTGGTGAAATAGAATGTTAGCAGAAGGACATGTAGGAATTTTTAGGTGATTCTTCAGCTTGGTGTTAGGTACAGGGGTGTTTATTTATTTCTATTAATGTGCTTTAAAATGTACTATATACATATTTATACATTTTCTTTGATATGATATATTTCTCAATTTACACAGTGAAAAAAAATATTTTTCTCTTCTATCGGAGCTCATTTTAATCTCTTGAACAATGAGCTAAAGCTATTTTGTTGTTTTGTACCTTCCGAGATCAGCCCTGGGATTTCTTTGGAGGGAATGATGCTGAAGCTGAAACTCCAGTATTTTGGCCACCTCATGTGAAGAGTTGACTCATTGGAAAAGACTCTGATGCTGGGAGGGATTGGGGGCAAGAGAAGAAGGGGACGACAGAGGATGAGATGGCTGGATGGCATCACTGACTTGATGGGTGTGAGTCTTAGTGAACTCCAGGAGATGGTGATGGACGGGGAGGTCTGGTGTGTTGCGATTCATGGGGTCGCAAAGAGTCGGACACAACTGAGCCACTGAACTGAACTGAACTGAAACACTTGTTCATACTTCTGTACAAAATACTTTCTTTCAGCCATTTGATACCCTCCAAAGACCTCCTTCGGAGAAGGCAATGGCACCCCACTCCAGTACTCTTGCCTGGAAAATCCCATGGATGGAGGAGCCTGGTAGGTTGCAGTCCATGGGTTCGCTAAGAGTTGGACACGACTGAGCAACTTCACTTTCACTTTTCATTTTCATGCATTGGAGAAGGACATGGCAACCCACTCCAGTATTCTTGCCTGGAGAATCCCAGAGACAGAGGAGCCTAGTGGGCTGCTATCTATGGGGTCGCACAGAGTCGGACACGATTGAAGCAGTTTAGCAGCAGCAGCAGCAAAGACCTCCTTGGAGAGCCAAGACATCTTTATTTGCTCAGAAAGGGTGTGGGAAAATACACCAACCCCTGTACTGAGAATTTACCATCTACCAGGTATGCTATATAATTTCAACATCTGTCTTATTTAATTAACATATTCATATCCTGAGGTATTATTATTTCCGTTTTTACTTGAAGAATCAGAAGGTCATCCACATGCAGAGCTGTGATTTGAGGCCAGGTTAGTTGGACATCAACTGTGTACTTTCATTCACTCCCTGTTTTCACAGATTTAGCATTTATTTCTGACACCTTGAGATCGTGAGCTGCTTGTGAGCAAAAACTGTGGGAGTGTGGTTTGGGGGAGAATGGATACACGTGTTTGGATAGCTGGATCCCTTTGCCTTTTACCTGAAACTGTCACAACATTGTTTATTGGCTGTGAAAGAGTTAGTTGCTCAGTGGTGTCTGACTCTAAACATGCTAAGCCATGGAACTTCTCTGGTTGTTCAGTGGGACCATCGCCCACCAGATTCCTCTGTCCATGGGATTTTTCAGTCAAGAATACAAGAGTGGGATCCCATTTACTTCTCAGGGGGATTTTCTCGACCCAGGGTTCAAACCTGGATCTCCTGCTTTGTAGGTGGATTCTTTACTGTCTAAGCCACCAGGAAAGCTTTTTAATTGGCTATACCCCAATACAAAATAAAAAGCTAAAAAATCACACAAAAAATAGCTATGTTACTTCATCCTCAGAGCCCTTAACTCTGACCCAGATTAGGGTCAGAGCACTCAGTGAGTTTTAGGACATTCTGGCTCATGTATTTACTGTGAGTTATAATAGCCAGAATGAGAGAGGAGCATTTTAAATTATTGAATTCCGTGATCTTACATTATATTTAAGTAAACTGAGACCTGAAATGTTTAATTGGCCCATCTCTGACACCACACCACAGAACTAAGAAATATATCCATCTTTGTATCTCTTTTCTCCCTGGTCTTCTCTTTCAAACACCTCCCATTGTAGATTTGACTATTTTTTCCATATGGAGTTGGATAGGGTCCAGTTGAAGAGTTTAACACCTATCTGTTTGTCCAGTCTATTCCCTAACTTAGGTGTTTTCCTTAGTGAATAGAGCTGAGGACATTTTAATTAATTTATTGTGTCCCTTCAATTAAGGGACCCAATTAATAATTGAAATGGATTTTTAATTGGTTTATATCCTCTAGGGCATCATATTAATAACATAAATAAACTAACAGGTTTGCATTAAATTAGAATTCATCTATATGTATATCTGTTGCCTCCCAATACATTATCTATTCTTAACCTCCAAAACCGAATGTAACTTTTTAAATGAAGACATCCTAATGTCCTTGTTTTTTGTTATTGTTATTCCACTTTGAGGCAAGGTCATAGTGTTTTGTAGTTTGAAATGAAAAATATTGATGTTATTTTTATTTTTGTCACTAGATTCATAATTTCCCCAGTTCTCCAGTCCTTTCATGTGGAAATCACTTGTGAGTAGTCTGTCTTCTCAACAGTCCATATAATCATAGACTTAAGTACCACTTCAGAGAGGCAGACCATTGGTTTTTAGCTAATGAAATTGAAAATCAGAGCGTTCACAGAGCATGCCTGAGCTCACACAGCAAGTTAGTAATAAGGATAGTGGTCTGTATTTAGACATCTTGTGGATTTTCCCCTCAAATGTCATTTACTTTGGCCCTTCATTCCCCTTTGGGATGTTATGACACAAGACTCCATTGGGATAAATCTTCTCTTCTGTTGAGAATAACTGAATGACTTATCTTATTGGGGGAAAAAATCAAATTTCTTTCTGTTATTCCCAGCACTTAGCAAAATATCTAGGACAATAGTGTCTTATTACAAGTTATTCAGGGTAAATGGCCCAAAGGCTTCTAGCATTTTCTCCTGCCTGTAGTGTTAGATGAATGCATCCTCAGAAGGGCATTCCAGAACAATCCACCCTTGAATGATTGGTCTAATTTATTTTTGCAACATTGTTCCTGATAATTTCTCTTATACAAATTATCTTCCCTAAGTAGCTACCATATTTCCCATCGAATCCCACTGGCATTCTTTCTTCCCTGCCTCCAGTTCTGAAGACTCTTCTAACTCAGTGGTTTGCAAACTGTAGCCCTCAGACTATGATCTGAGAACTTGGTAAAAAAGCTGAGTCTTGGCCCTTCTCCTCACTAATTCTGGGGGGTGAGTTCTACACTCTGTTTTAACAAGTTCTCTAGGTGATTGGGATGCATGAGAAAGTTTGAGAACTGCTATTCTACCTTAATGGATGAAGAAAGGGATTCTTAGGTCTTACAAGTCTTTTAAGACTTCAATTTTTCCTAAGTGGATAAATGAAACCCTTTCTAATGCTCACTCACTCTAATATCTCAAACTCCTCCTTTAACAAAATCAAATTTTCTCTATTTGGGGGTATATGCCTTATTATTCCCAAGTGAAAACTGAGGGCAAGTATTCCAAGCTTTATTTCTAATTATTCTTCCACATAATGCCTCACACTTGTTAATGCATCAGTTTATACTTATCGAATCACTGTATGTACATGTGCTCATTCACATCTGACTCTTTGTGACCCCATGGACTGTAACCCATCAGGCTCCTCTGCCCGTGGAATTTTCCAGGCAAGAACACTGGAGCAGAGTGCCATTTCCTTCTCCAGGGCATCTCCCCAACCTAGGGATTGAACCCACATCTCTTGGGTCTCCTGCATTAGCAGGCAGATTCTTTACCACTAACACCACCACCTGTGAAGTGCTATCAATTCAGTGAGGCAGTAATAATGATGATGATCATGATAATTTTTAGAGTGGATATTTGTCCTGTTTGTGGTCCAGTGACGTGTTTTCCATATTCTTTCTAAGGTTGGAAGTTCCTTTTTTTTCCCCAAGGAGTTGGAAATTAGAATAGAAAAAATTCTATTTTCCCAAAATAAAAGGTCAAACTCCTCCAATTTCTCTTATAACTAGTGCATGGCTCAATCAATGGAAAAAGATTTAAAAACCCAGTGATGCAGAAAAGAACGGATGGAGAATTCCTTTTATCTCCTGTAGTGGTCGCAGTAGCAGTGGCTATCTGTTAAATTCTGGCAAAGAAGTGGCCTTGATGCTGGGAGTACTTTAGGTAAATTCAAATTCCTTAGCAAAGGCAAGTTTCAAGAGGGCTTGGTACTCTAATGTCCATGGTGGCACCAGCACGCTCTTGCATTTCTTATCAGACAAGTTCCTAAAAGGTTAGCATTTATTCTGACTCCCTACTCTACTCACTGATTCTGTGGGCAGGCCAATATCTTTTCATGCTTTGCTTGCACTGTAGCACCCTGACTGATGCAGTAATAATAATGGCTGAGTAGTTGATATGTCAATTAGGCTGCCTATGCATCCCAAATATAACAAAAAATTAATTTATCTGAGAAGACAAAGATTGCAGAATAAGTCATATTTGTTTGACTTCTGTCAGGTCTCCATACACAAATATGAATATTTGACACTCTCATTGTTCCAGAGGGACAGTATGGAGTAAAGGCTGACACATTCTTTTGTGTTGTAAACTACATCACCATTGCTCAAATGGACAATGGGCGTTGCCCTCTACCACCTGTGTCTGAGTGTTGCTAAGGTCTTTCCTTTGTCAGCTCACATTTCCAATCTTTAAGGTCAAGGTTCTCTGCTTCAGGCACATCTTGGATGGGTAAAAGGAAGCATTCACATACCAAAGTTCAGGCAGCAGGACTGGGAAAATCACTCATCCAACCCAGAGAGACTCTCTTCTTGAAAATTACTAAATTATATCAACTATAAAAACCTCACTTTGAATTGTCTAACAATGTGAATCTCATTCAATGTTCAAAAAATCTCTGAGGTGGGTGCAGAGGGTGTCATTCTTACTTACAGATGAGGCTCTGAAAGGTAAAAATCAAGGTCATGGTCACATACCTCGATGTTAACAGAATTAGGATTTAATTTCCTGTTGACCCAATTCAACAGCCTTTATTCTTCCTGCTGAAATGCTGTCTTGCAAGGAAGGCCTCCTCTCTACAGTCTTTCTGTGTACTCTTCTTTCTCCCAGATTTTACTGATCACATTCTCCTTTAATTCCTCAACATACTTCTGTTGTAGAACATAGAATACTTTGCCACTCACATTCCATACTTCTCTATATGAACTATAGATTACCAAGAACACAGATTATACTTTACTTGTTTCCCATGTTCCTAGCATAGTGCATGGATTATAGTATTTGCTTAATAAATATTTATCACCAGAATGGATGGGTGAATAAAAGCAGAGGGAAAAATCCAATACTGTATAGATAATTATGGCATGTTTATTTAGCATTCCCCCAAAACACACAAGTCAAAGGGAAAAGAGAGCTCTGGAACTAGCCCTTAAACTGAGATCGACTCACTATGGTCCATTTCAGAGACAATAACTACATTCTTTGAGTTCATTACAAATAAACCCCAACTACTCCAACATTCCAGTGCAGCTGGCTTGCCTGGCTCCTATCTAGATCCCTTCATAACAGCACACACTGTCATTTCATTACTGACAAGGAGGCCTTGGAACCACATAAGGAACGCTCTGTGTGAGGCTGAAGTGGCAGTATTGCTGCTCCATTGCAGCTGAAGGTGTCCTCATCTGGGGAAGGACTTCTGGATAATGAACCTTAACTGCCAGTCCCCATCAAGGGAAGCCAAGCCTCTTGTCAAAGCTTGGGAGTCATTTGCTTGCATTAGATGGTGTCTGAGCTCTAGAGGTTGATGTGGACCCAGCAATGTATGTAATGAACATTTATGGAATTAAACGCTATGGCACCATGATTACACAAAATTAGAAACAAATAAAGAAGTGACTGTGCGATCTGCTTGCATTGCACTCCACTTGGAGAACCCAATTTGTAATTCTGAGGGAGAGAAAATACTATCCCTCCCCATTCCTTTCTTTTAAAAGAGGTGGCAGAGGAGAGGAACCAGTAAATAGGTTTCGAATTCCAAAGACCATGGTCTAATATTGGCTTCCTCTCTCATTCATTGTTGACCTTCAGAAAGTTATTCCCATCCCTTAGATTCTGATTTCTCTTCTGCAAAATAAGTATCATAATATCTTCCTCTCACTCTGCCTGTAAGGATTAAATGAGATGATGTGCACGAAGTATCTGCTCTATTGTAGCTCCTTGTTTAATTTTTTCTTATTTACCACTGATTTATCTGTGTCCTCCTGGCTCTTGTATCTCAGCACAGAAGTACATTGTGTTCTATTGAGGGTGACCTGCAGGCCTTTCTGAAAGAGAAGGTAGAAGACAAGAGAAAACAAGAATTTATTAGTTATGCAAAGAATCCTTTCTTCCGAGGATGAACATTCTACAGGCAGGAGAAAAGAATCCACGGGGACCTGGGCAGATTGAAACAGCTGAACACTGAGGAGGTTCATGCTGGGAGAAGACATTTCCTTTAAAGTGTTTCTGCATCTTCAAAGCACAACATTGAAAAGGCCAAATGATGTTCCCTCTGCTGAATAAAGCTGGGACCGCTGCTTTAACCTCACTACATGTGGAAAAAGGGCTTTGATGAACTGAGAGTGGCTTTATGGGCAGTGACTTCCTTCTTGGTCCTCAACCATAAGCGATTTGTGCAATGCAAATATTTCTAATTTTCTAAGTTTTCTTTGTGTGGACAGCCTCTGGTCCACAGGGATGTTGCTAAAGCGGTCTTTGAAGTAGGGAAGATTATTCTTTGTGGGGTGATGCTGAGGATCTCGTTGTTTTGGGGTAAATGAGTATTAAAGATCATTTTGTCAATAAGTGTTCTATTCCAGGGCTGGACCCAGGCCCATCCAGTACACAGCTGAGTGGGTCTTTACAGGTATATCAATAATTACGGTGGAGAATATTATTTTATATTTGAGTCTAAATATTCCTTCCCATTTTTGAGACAAATTCCAGAATTCTTTAAGAGTGATTTATGCTTACCTCTCAGAATTCCCCATCATTGTGATATAATTCAACCCTCTGAGTTTCCTCTGTAAAGTTGGATGAGACAGATAAGTACATTCTACAGATGAGAAGAGTGAGGCTCAGTGAGGATGCCATTTGTCTAAGATGGTGCAGCTGATTAGGAGCAACATCAATATCAGAATAACCATCAAGACCTATCTCATCAAGGTGGTCACAGATTCTATGGGCATTGGAGCTGAATTTAATATAAATAGCAATAGAAAAACATCATGTTTTGTAAATTTTAGAAAACATGACTATGTGAACACATTTTTCAGGTCCTTCCTAAGACTGTGGATGGAGTCTGGGTGAATGAGGGCCCTGGAGTGTGACCTTCACTGTCTTCACAGTACATGGCTTCTGCAGAGGAACATGCCAGTGAGAGACTGTTGCCTGGCAACATGCACTTGAGTGATAGCTCGTTATCCCTCTGATCACTCTCTTTGGCTTATGTCATCTCTAAGGTGACTCGGAGGTATACTACTCAAGATGAGAGCAGTGGGAGACCTGGATGAGTCATGCTGAAGTTTACTGCTGCCTTTAAAACGCCTGCACCCAACCTATTCATCCCCAGCACTCCCGTTTCTTCCTTGGGGAGGTTATTCTTCCCCAGAGCCTGCTCTGCTTGGCCGCTGGTTCAGGTCCCATGCCATGCTTTACAGACTGAACATAGCTGCTCCTCATAACACACATAATCTGATTCAGCTAAGAGCCTACCCCTCCTTCATTCTTTCCTATCTCCCTTCCTTTTTGGAAATTTGTATTGTCCCGTCTCATTTTCAGAGGTCATGACTTTCCCTTTCCTTTGGTTCTCTTTTTGCAGCTTTAAACAATGATTTTTGTTGTTGTTGTTGTTGGAACCCCATGGAAGCTTTGTAAGTACCCATCTGCCTTTTTCATGCCAAGTCCAGTCGTCTTCACTCATCTGAACCATGTGCTGGGCTCACGGGCTGTGCAAGTACGCAGAGCAGGCAGCTGACTAGGTGTCAGGAGACTCAAGTTCTAGTCTTAACCTTGCTCCTTTCTTCATATCTGACCTTGCATCACAGTCTTACATTTTTGTATTCTGGAAATAATGGATTCACAGTGCAACATGTTAGGTGGAAACTTTAAGCAATGATTTTCATGTGGTTGGGTTTGCTAAGAAAGTAATGATAGACCTTTTTTTAAAAAAAAATTTCTTTTTGTTTTTATTGAAGGATAATTGATTTATAGAATATTGCTGTTTTCTGTCAAACCGCAACATGAATCAGCCATAGGTATATATATATATATATATCCCCTCCCTTTTGAACCTCCCTCCCACCTCCCTCCCCATCTCATCCTTCTAGGTTGATACAGAGCCCCTGTTTGAGTTTCCTGAGCCATATAGCAAATGACCTTTTTTTTTTTTTTTTAAGCAAAATTTTAGGCTCAGTCTCAGATCTTATGAATCATAGGAAGAGACAGATAGTCATGATGATGTTGCCCAGAGCATCACCAACAGCCAAAAAAGCAGATGGAAGTTCTGATAAGCCATAGATAAGTCAGGAACTCAGGGAATAGCATGATATCAACACTAACCCTTTTCATCTAAATCTTAGATAATGATCCAGCTGAACTTGAACTTTGATCTGTTGGCCATGCACAGCTCTTATGGGCACTTTTGGGCTCCACTTGGCTAGGCAACTCAATGAGCTGCCTCCTTGCTTAGCTTCCACTGGTGCTGGCAGCAAAATTCCTGGGGACAGTAAGCTTTCTCAAGGGCTGCTGCTGCTGCTGCTAAGTCACTTCAGTTGTGTCCAACTCTGTGTGACCCCATAGATGGCAGCCCACCAGGCTTCCCCGTCCCTGGGATTCTCCAGGCAAGAACAAGAGCAAT
This sequence comes from Madoqua kirkii, assembly GCA_006408675.1. Lineage (NCBI taxonomy): Eukaryota > Metazoa > Chordata > Mammalia > Artiodactyla > Bovidae > Madoqua > Madoqua kirkii. The sequence goes on along the minus strand of SJYC01071074.1, from coordinate 37,884 downwards.
TGAGTGGGTTGCCATTTCCTTCTCCAATGCATGAAAGTGAAAAGTGAAAGTGAAGTCGCTCAGTTGTGTCCTACCCTCAGCGACCCTATGGACTGCAGCCTTCCAGGCTCCTCCATCCATGGGATTTTTCCAGACAAGAGTACTGGAGTGAGGTGCCATTGCCTTCTCAAGGGCAGAGCTGGTCTTTAAAACCCCGGCAAGTAAGTGGTGTCCTTGTGCACGCTGGGACACAGTGAGGCAGGGATCTGTGTGGTGCCTACTCTGAAATGCCACTGCTGATCCTGTGAAGGATCCAAGAGTAGATCAGATTCCCAAGGCCCCAGCTGGCAGGTCTGTAGGAAAATCAGATTCCTGTGAGTCCTTGGAGGTCACAGGAGGGTGTATGATTGCTTCTGGTCAGAGGCAGGGTGGCTCAGGACAGAAAGGATTAGGGGAAAAAGGGAATGAAATATGACCAGAAGAAACTGACTCATTATCCTCTTTCCAGTTTCTCTAGAAGGTACATGTGTCTCAAGTACTCCCCAGAGAGGTGGTCTTTAATCTCAGCAGCCACGATCACATATCAAGGGACAATACACACACACACACACACACACACGCCCCTTATAAATGACTCAGCTATGAGTTCATGAGTCTCACTCAAAGTAGCAACACAGCTGAAAACTGAATGTGTATATAAACTGCCGCCCGCATCCCCCTGCCCCTAACATACACTCATATATTCAGAGCGTACTTCACTCCACCTTTGGCAGAACCTCAAATTCAAACCAATGTTTAACCCTTTATTAGACACATGGCCTTCAGATCCAAGACCTATAATTCATTCACATTTGTATTTCCTTAGGCACCACAGTACCTGGAATTCTGCAGCAAGGGTTTTTAGAATAGAGGTATCAGAAACTACTTGGGTACATTCTCTCTTAGTGCTGAAAGATGGATATGATAAAAAGCCTCCAAAGTCATTTACAGGATGAACTGTAGCAAGATAGAAATATTCATTGTATCTTTAAATGGAGAACACCGGGCATCCATGAGATCTGAGAGCTCTTAACTGAAGCACGTGAACTTAAACTTAGTAAAACCCGTGCAACAATTAATTCCAAGACAGATATAGGTTAAGATAAAAAAAAATTGCAAAGCCATATGAGTTAAATAGTAAAACAATGGTCACATTGTACTATCATTAGTTGCATAAAACTCTGCCTCTTTTACTAAACAGTAAGTTACTTGAAGGTAGCAGACTTGCATTGCTACGTCTGTATCCCTGATACCTGGAACTGTGGGCCAGATATACTGTAAGGGATTATTATATACTGATTAAAGTGCAAGGAAATGTAAATATTGACAAAAATCTATTTGAAGTGTATGTTTACTCCAACATCACATATGTACCTTTTCCAATTGACCTTGGAAAGAAAACACTTTGTCATTGAAAGGGAAGAGAATGTGTACTGAGACTTTCCAGTGTTTATTTTTACATTGAACATCAACCAGACCCCAAGGCTAATGCTATTGACCTGTAACATGCATAGAGACATGGCAAAGCAACTGGTCGCTTGGCCAGTGAGCTGAAAAGCCAGAAGGATCCTGTCCTCAATGGGACACTGCCATCTGGTGTATGCCCCAGGTTAGACAACCAGGGAGGATGTGGGCCAGAAAGGTGGGTAGGCAGAGCTAGCATTTGAGTTCACACACTACCAAGATGCTATGTAGACAAGAATGATCACCTATTGGTTGGCATCTTGGAGATGAAAGTGTAAATTTTCCAGTGATGGGATGGAGAGGATCCTTAATAGTATATAAAAGAATTTTTTTTCAGTGTCTGCAGTTGGGTTAAGTATTTCACATTGGTTATTTCATTTAATCCTCAGAGTCACCAGGAAGTTAAATATTCAAATGCTTATATTATGAAGATGAGGAAATGGAGGTCCAGAGAATAATTTGCCCAGGTGGAACTAATAATCAAACCACTGCTCTCTTCCCCTGTATCTTGCTACCCTATGACTTTTTCATTACAATAAACAGCCTCTGAAGAAGAATGTTCTTTTCTTTGTCCAAAAGTGGCTTTAACAGAGCTATATAGTCCCCAACAATCAATAATCTATTGCAGTGGATAAATGCACTCAGAATTCCTGAATTCTAGTAGCTTATCATCCAAGTAGAAAAAGGTAACCAAGTATTAAAGTGAGTCAACACTTGAAAGTTAGTGCAATATCAAGGCCAAAAATATTATGCAAAAAATAAGGTAAATAATTGCCATTAATTAAAAATTGCATGAGTTAAGGGAAAATCTGAATACTAATCCTGAGTTGATTTAAAATTTTGATATTTAAAAGTTTTTTTGATTTTACATATAAATGATATCATACAGTATTTTTCTTTATCTGAATTATTTGACCTAATATAATGCCCTTAAGATCCATCCATGTTGTTGAAAATGTCAGGATTTTTTGTGTCTCATGTCTGAGTAATATTCCACTGTGGATGCCAGTGTGTGTGTGTGTGTGTGTGTACATCTTTTTATCCATTCATCTATTAACAGACACATAGATTGTTTCCATAGGTTGGCTATTGCATATATGCTGTGATGTGCATGGAAATGCACACATCTCTTTATCATTTCCTTGGTTATATACTGGAAGTAGTAGTTCTATTTTAAATTTTTTGAAGAGCCTCTATACTGTTTCCATAATGGCTGCACTATAATTTTGATTTTTAAAATATCATCTTAAAATGTTATTTATCTATGGGGGGCCAGGAGGGGAATGAATTGGGAGATAGGGATTAGCAGATGCAAACTGTTACACATATGTGTCACTGAATCACTTTGCTGTATAGCAGAAACTAACACAACCTTATGAGACAACTATATTTCAATAGAATAAACATTTTAATGTTATTCTTCTTGATTACTGCAATTTGGAGCTTCTTTAAATTTTATGCCTGGAGAGAGTCTAACTAGTCCTAGTCCTGAGGTATTTATAGTTGAATGGATGGCAACAGTCTGGAAAAAATCCTAGTTCAGCATAATGACTGTCAAAGACATTTTGACTTTTTCACTATTACCAATACGCATCTTGCTTTCGCATATTAAAAAAGTTATGGTTTCATAACAATCTTTTTGATGATAAGATGTTGATAGATACATAATATGATCTTCAGTCTTTGTATGTGTTTTATATGAAAAATAAATGTTTTAGCTTTACTCAAAATTCATTGGAAAATTAGATGAGCTATTGGATATAACATCATAATTTTAACATGAGAATATCCATTAGAGCTTTTATTCATAGAATGAGGGACACTTGTTATGATGGACATCTCAAGAGATTTTTTGTGAGTGTTTATATAGTGTTAATGCAGAATATACTTTTGTTTCTGATTTTCAAGTTAAACCATAAATATCACAAGGGAAAAATATTTTCTACCAACATGTTACAAATTTAGAATAATGCTGACAGAGCAGGAGACCTAAGAGATGTAGGTTTGATCCCCGGGTTGGGAAGATCCCCCGGAGGAGGGCATGGTAACCCACTCCAGTATTCTTGCTTAGAGAATCCCATGGACAGAAGAGTCTGGTGGGCTACAGTCCATGGGGTCACAAAGAGTTGGACATGACTATAGTGACTTAACATGCATGCACAGAGCCTCAGACAAAGATTTAAAATATTTCCAAACAATATAGTATCCTCAGAAAACTTCCTATTGATGTTTGAGGCTTTTTGCCGAGAGGGCCCAAATCACAAAACTGAAGAGATGCTAATAAGGCTTTGTTTATTAAATTAAGACATAGTTCTTCTCAGCTTAAGTTACACTGTGTTTCAACACATAGCAAGCAGAGATTAAGAAGAATGCATCATGGTAAATAATTGCCTCATATTCCCCAATGCTATGTCACAATCTAGATCTTTCTTCAGAGAAGATTTAGTTGGAGCTTCCATCCCACACCTCCCGGTAAGAATACCATTTAATGTTCCATTAGCAAAACAGAACATTTGGAAGACATAATGAAGAAAATTCTCAGAAGAACTCAAAGATTACTTGAGGGAAGACCCTTTTTTCATATCAATCTTGTGGCTAAGTTGGAGTCTGGGTAAAGTTGTACAAATCCCTTTGTAATTTGTCTGGGAGAATAAGATTTCAGTCAAGCATGGTACTTACAATTGTGAAACCAACTTCTCCCCAGACATAAAGCATGCTAATTGGAAAGCTGTGGGCAGAATTTCTGCCAAAAAGCAGGGAATGTTCTCAAATATAAATGATGCCCTCCTGCCAAACTTTTGGATGCTATCATGAATCTGGTAGCCTCAGTTTTATGTTACTTCATCATGACTTTGATCTTGCTGTTGGTGACCCCTGAAGATATTACTGTCCTGTGATGGGGCTGTGAGAAATAACGTAGAAGCCTCTCTCTTGCTCTGTGTGTGTGTGCTTGTGGGAGATGAGCTAGTGCCTATGTAAGTGGACACATCCCATAAAGGATGTGTTGTATTGTAAAGAATGCATTGGAAGACTAAAATCAATATTAATGAATATGTTTAAGAGTCATACTAAACTCAACAGGGAATTGAAGTTGTTCTAAACTCGGAGAATGTGGCATTGAGTAATTCATGTGGAGATTGGAGGTTGTAATACAGCAAATTATCACAGAGGAAAAGCAAGAAGTCTTCCAACTATGTCAGGAACAAATTTTTTAAGAGAACAATAACATTGGCTGTAAGATGCAGCTGCCTGATCACAGAAGCAGCATATGGGATGTTGAAGTGCTCCTAACTTATTTTTGAGCAGCTTAACAAACTCAGTGCTGTTTCTCCAGTTGCCCAATTTACTCCACAGAAGTTGTCTCCACCTCGAATCTCAACCAGAAGTTGATTTGGCAGGCAGGCACCTTTGGCAACTGGGAACATCAACAATGAGGAAAAAACCTGGAACCTTCCCCTTTGCCCAGGAAGGGGTCAGAACCTTGGCATCTAACTTTGGGAAGATTGCCAACTTTGGGTTTCAGACAGCCCATTTAAATGATTGATCTGAAGTGCCTATTACTTCACGGCTAAGGCCTTTACCATTCAGCCAACGTGGTCAGATAGACACCTGATGAATATTTAGGTTGTCATGCCAAAGTCATTTTTGGCCTTTGTTTTTGGACACTGGTAAGAGCAATTGTCAACTCACTGAATAATGGATTACAAAGAGAGTTTCTCTAGATGGGAACTCAAAGGTCTTATGAAGCATTACAGAGAAGAAATTTCCTTGTGTAATAATGGTATAAGAAAAGGCATAATAAATCCTTACATTTATATAGCACTTTATAGTTTAATATAATGGTTAAGGCACAGGTGTTAGATTTAGACTGATATAGATTCTTGAGTTATGTTAACTCCTATGAAAATCAATTGCTAAAAGTCAGATTCCATAATTTTTTAAGGGCTTTGCCACTTACTAGTTGTGTGGCCTCAGGCAAATATTCTCATCTCTTCAATGACCTTGTTGGTGAAACTGCAACAATAATGCCTAAATAATAGGGTTGGTTTGAGGATTTGAAAGCATGCTATCCACAATATAATAGGTATAAATGTAATTTTATATTATAGCTCCTTACAAGTAATTGATCAGTGGAAAATAACAAATCTATTTTATATATATGAAGACCTTCAAATTAAAGATTTAGAGTCTGGAATAGAGTTTTACAAGGATGATCCAGGCACACTTGCCAAGTTAGTCGAGCTATTTAAACTTTCCTGAGATTAAACAAAGAAACAGTGTCCACTGGTAAGCAACAACTTAATACCCCAGCTAGTGGAACCTGGACAATATATTTGTCATATATCTACAGTGTGACTGAAGCCTAAGAGTGCAATTAAGTTTTCCTTATCCCTCTTGTAGCATCATGGAAAAGTGTGGAATTATGGTGTCAGATAAATCTAATTTGCATCCTGGCTTGACTGCTTACTGACTGCATAATCTTGGAAAAATAATTTAACTTTTCTAATCTTCACCTATAAAATGAGACTGATAAAAGTTCCTAGCTCACAGGGTTGAGAAAATTCAATGAGACGATGCTTGTTGCATGCTCAGCCTGGAGCCTGGCATATAGTAACAATACAACAAACGTTAACTACTATTATTACATCTAGAAGAATAAAAGTAAACAGGAAGCAAAACAAAAATATATTGTGTACTGACTATGTAGGTCACTCTGCCAGATCCTTTATGTGTATTATTCTTTTTCATTCTCTCAGCTTCTCTGAAAGATGGGCAGTGTGATTGTTATCTGTATAAATGAGAGATCTGAGGCTCTGAGAGGTTTTTGAAACAGAGCTGTTATACCCATCAACTGTTCAGGCATTGCTTTGAGAAACATATACCACTACTCTTTGCCAGGCACTGTTCTAGGTACTGTGGAAATGCCTATTTCCTGTCTTCATAGAGCTCACCCTGTAGTGTGAGCGGAGAGAAAGCTGAGTTCAGAGTGGCACTGGGCTGTGGCAGTCAGCTCATGAGAGTCTTGGAGGGCATGGTAAGGATCATGGCTTTGACTTTCAGAAGAATGCAGGACCCCGTATTTCCTTTGATGGTCTTCTTTTTTCTTTAATAATCATCATATTCATTTTAACATTAAGATTCTGACCCCGGTCTATAGCATAGAACCCTAAAGGTATTAGAGGACCATTGCAGGCAGTCACCAGACAAGAAGCCCTGATATGTGTTTCCTGGGCAGGTAACAGTGCTGCCTTGGATGCTCCTTTATGCTTAAAACTATTTCAAGACACCCAGAGGTTTCTTCTGGCACTTTGGCCATCCCAGTGATGCAGGCAGTGGTCAGAATCAAAATTGAAATGGGACTTGACTTTATGACTAATATTATTTTTCTTTTGGGGAATCTTTAATCCCTTCCTCTAACTTTGCCTCCTCTTCGCTTTGTGCACCAGAATGTCTCATGTGGTGCTATTGCGTTCATCAGACTTAAGATGAGCAATCAGCATTTCCTATGGCATTCAAACTCCACAGTGGAAAATTAATAATCCATGTTTATAAAGAAAAAAGGGAATGCTTGAGAAAAATGAGTGGTTGAGTAAGTGAATCCTCCCTGCTGCTGCTGCTGCTACTATCAATCCAATCTTATCTGCCATATGCAACTTCCTTTAATGAACAGACTAAATATATCAGTGTACTCAACTGTCCACACATGCACAACTCTAAATGTCTTGACTTTATGGAAGATGTGCAGTATTAGGCATACTTTTAAAAAGTACTACAGCCTAAAGAAATGATAATTCTTTGGATAGAAATGATAAGCATCATAGAAGATTGGTCAAAAAAATGGATTTTTCAGAACAGAAACATCTTTAAGTCACTTTTGGAATTTGACCATAACCATCAACAGTTGCTTTAAAAAATGTTATCTTATTAAGACAAAAGGATCTCTTATACTCTCTGAATCTTTAAAATGAGAATACCTTGAACATGAAATCCATGGCTTGTCATTTAGTCTGTTTAAGTTGCCAATTCAGAGTAATTGTACAAAAAATTAACAGAAAGAACAAATTAGTACATAAAGCAGAGGTTCTGGGGATATATGCAGATACTACTGTGTATTCTCTAGACTTTCCCCCTGAAAGGGAGAGAAAGACTGGAAAAGACTACTTGAAGGATCTACTGATCATGTCTGTCAAAATAGTGTTGCTCCCCCAGTTTTTTAAATTAAATATAAGTGGCTGTAAAAGTACCTAAAATGTACCCGTATGTTTATCACCCCACAGACCATAGACATACTGTAGACTCTATTTGCAGCCATAAAAATAATTGATTTTTCAATACGAGTAAGTGACCTTCATTCCACCCTCCAGGTACCTCATTTTCCCAAGCATCTGAACATTCCCTCCCTTGCTAAAAAAACTTAGTATGGCATTAACCCAATACCTCTTATTAAGCATGGTGAACATTCCTTTTGACATGGTGAAACTTAAGCTAGCATAATTTGTGCATGCCAAAGGGTAGACCTCCTTGCCAAAGGCCTTTTCCCTGCTGCATATGGAAGGTGCTTAACCTGTGTCCCCTTGCCAAGAGGTGCTGATTATGCACGTATATAAATGCACAAACAACTTTATGGAGCGTGACACTCCCTGTGGATCTCTAGAGTTATTAACTTGACTTCTCCATTTTCTAGACTTGAAGTTTCCATGAACTGAGGAACATGTAACATTCTTCTCAATATAACCACTGAGCCCTATATCTGCTGTGACTGAAGAAAAGAAGCATAATCCAGGAAATTTCCTTTTAAGGATGACTGAGCAATAACCACTTGCATAGCAAAGAGTGACTGTGATTTCTATAGTTTTTTCTTTCTCTCTCTTCATAAACACACACACACACACACACACACACACACACACACACATACACACATATAATATATATATACACACATATATGTATGGGTGCATGGGTTTGTTCCCAGGGTTTGGAAGATAGCTTAGAGAAAGGCAGGGCAACCCAACCCAGTATTTTTGCTTGCAGTATCCCATGGACAGAGAAACCTGGCAGGTTATAGTTTATGGGGTCACAAAGAGTTGGACATGACTGAAGCGACTGAGCATGCACACATATATATGTATGTATATATATATAGATGGCATCACTGACGCAATGGACATGAGTCTGAGTGAACTCCAGGAGTTGGTGATGAACAGGGAGGCCTGGTGTGCTATAATTCATGAGGCCGCAAAGAGTCGGACACGACTGAGTGACTGAATTGAACTGAACTGATAATTCTCCATATATATTTCAATATGTGTAAAATATTAAGTATCCAGAAAAGCCTTTATGCAATATGAAATTTGCCTTCCCAAGAACCTCAGAATAATTGCCAAAGACCTGTACATTAATGACAATTCTGATGTGTATCTAGAAGTCCCTTCACGTTAGTCCTTCTATCCGAAAAAGAAAGGTAAAAATTACTTTCACCCTCTCTCCCAAACCAGATTATGAGATAAAACCAATAACATGAAAGCACTTGGAAACACGAAGCACATTTCAAGTCCTAGGCAGGAGCTGGGGGATTAGAATATACGAATATAAATGTCTGTAGTATATTTGCATGACCTTCAATTTAGTAGTACTTTTAAAAAGAAATGTGTTCATCTCCACCCATAATTCTTAAAATGACTTTGAATTCTGCAGCTTGGTATTTGGTGCATTATACATGAGGTAGAACTAGTTTCACAGTTGGACTGGATAGCATAGCAGTATTTAGAATATTTTTGTGGATAATGTAGTTCTCTTAAATGTTTCTCACTTTAAATTTTGCAAAACAAAGAAGACCACAGTATGATATTTCCATTCTCAACAAATCCTAAGTTGGTTTAGGGCATGTTTCATCTAATGTCAAATGTCATATTATCTTTCATATGTATATTTCTTGCACAGACTAAAGTGCAATTTATGTTTGGGATAACTTGGGGAGTCTAGAAGTAAAATCTTGAGGAAAGATCTAGTTTCTCAGTCAGAAGAAGGTGCTTAAATATTTGTAAAAGCTAGAAATATTTATGTAAGTAAACCTTGATTCAGCAAAGTGACAGCTCGAGATTCACAACTTGACACAACATGACAGTGGGAAGCCGTGTGTGTGTGTGTGTGTGTGTGTGTGTGTGTGTGTGTGTGCCTGTGCTCAGTCATGTCTAACTCCTCTGTCCATGGAATTCCCCAGGCAAGAATACTGGAGTGGGTTGCCATGCCCTCCTCCAGGGGATCTTCCTGGAGAAGATTCAGGGATCAAACCCAAGTCTCTTGAGTCTCCTGTATTGGCAGGTGGATTCTTTGCCACTGCACCACCTGGGAAACTCCATTGGGAAGCCAGCCCCAGAGTAATAACAGTGTCATGTTTCACAGGAAGGGACTTTCTCCATATAATCCTCTCAAAGATCTGTTTGTAGGTGACATTATTCCTATCTGTCAAGCAGAAATCAAAGCTCAAGCAATTATGTGATCATCATCTCATATATTCATTTTAATTTGTATCTACCTTTGTGCCAGAAATAACTTAAGGAAGACAATACATAAATATCCATGGCCCATTTTGCAGATATAAGAACTTTTTGATAGTCAGTATGTCTACCTCTAGTTTCTTATCCTTCTAAGGCAGAGTAGCAAATCATTGTGTAAAAGGCCAGATTGTAAATCATTTTGGGTTTGTAGGCTATATCAACTCTGCTGAAACTACTCAATTCTGCCCTTGTGACATAAAAGCAGCCTTTAACAAATAAACATAAACATAAACAAATGGCAATGGCTATGTTCCAATAAAACTACCAAAATAGCCAGCAAGCCAGATCTGGACTATAGTTTATCAACCGTGATCTAAGTTATCTTTCAGATATCTTGAAGTCTTTCCTTCCAAATTCCATTTAAAGCTCACTGCCATCAAATTTCTTCTGAGATGCTGTAACCAACAATCAATCCAATATTCCAGGAAATCCCATTTCCCCACATTTTCTATGAATGTTTTGTCTGAGTGTATGGTAGCTCACCTGGTAAAAATCCACCTGCAATGCTGGAGATCCCAGTTCAATTGTTGGGTCAGGAAGATCCCGTGGAGAAGGGATAGGCTGCCCACTCCAGTATTCTTGGGCTTACTTGGTGGCTTAGTTGGTAAAAAAATCTACCTGCAACACAGGAGATCTGGATTTGATCCCTGGATTAGGACGATTCCCTGGAGAAGGGAAAGGTTTCCCACTCCAGTTTCTGACTGTATAGCCCAGTTCAGTTCAGTTTAGTTCAGTTGCTCAGTCGTGTCAGACTCTTGGTGATGCCATGAATCACAGCACGCCAGGCTTTCCTGTTCATTACCATCTCTAAGAGTTCACTCAGACTCACATCCATCGAGTCCATGATGCCATCCAGCCATCTCATCCTCAGTTGTCCCCTTCTCCTCCTGCCCTCAATCCTTCCCAGCATCAGAGTCTTTTCCAATGAGTCAACTCTTCGCATGAGGTGGCCAAAATACTGGAGTTTCAGCTTTAGCATCATTCCTTCCAAAGAAATCCCAGGGTTGATCTCCTTCAGAATGGACTGGTTGGATCTCCCTGCAGTCCAAGGGATTCTCAACAGTCTCCTCCAACACACAGTTCAAAAGCATCAATACTTTGCTCAGCCTTCTTCACAGTCCAACTCTCATGTCCATACATGATCACTGGAAAAACCGGAGCCTTGACTAGACGGACCTTAGTCGGCAAAGTAATGTCTCTGCTTTTGAATATGTTATCTAGGTTGGTCATAACTTTTCTTCCAAGGAGTAAGTGTCTGTTAATTTCATGGCTGCAGTCACTATCTACAGTGATTTTGGAGCCCCAAAACATAAAGTCTGACACTGTTTCCACTGTTTCTCCATCTATTTCCCATGAAGAGATGGCACCAGACGCCATGATCTTTTTCTGAATGTTGAGCTTTAAGCCAACTTTTTCACTCTCCTCTTTCACTTTCATCCATCAAGAAGCTTTTGAGTTCCTCTTCACTTTCTGCCATAAGGGTGGTATCATCTGCATATCTGAGGTTATTGATATTTCTCCCAGCAATCTTGATTCCAGCTTGTGCTTCTTCCAGTCCAGCGTTTCTCATGATGCACTCTGCATATAAGTTAAATAAGCAGGGTGACAATATACAGCCTTGACGTACTCCTTTTCCTATTTAGAACCAGTCTGTTGTTCCATGTCCAATTCTAACTGTTGCTTCCTGACCTTCATACAGATTTCTCAAAAGCCAGGTTAGGTGGTTTGGTATTCCCATCTCTCTCAGAATTTTCCACAGTTTATTGTGATCCACACAGTCAAAGGCTTTGCCATAGTCAATAAAGCAAAAATAGATGGTTTTCTGGAACTCTTGCTTTTTGGATGATCCAGTGGATGTTGGCAATTTGATCTCTGTTTCCTCTGCCTTTTCTAAAACCAGCTTGAACACCAGGGATTTCATGGTTCATATATTGCTGAAGCCTGGCTTGGAGAATTTTGAGCATTATTTTACTAACATGTGAGATGAGGGCAATTGTGAGGTAGTCTGAGCATTCTTTGGCATTGCCTTTCTTTGGGATTGGAATGAAAACTGACCTTTTCCAGTCCTGTGGCCACTGCTGCAATTTCCAAATTTGCTGGCATATTGAGTGAAGCACTTTCACAGCATCATCTTTCAGGATTTGAAGCAGCTCCACTGGAATTCCATCACTTCCACTAGCTTTGTTCATAGTGATGCTTTCTAAGGCCCACTTGACTTCACATTCAAAGATGTCTGGCTCTAGATTAGTGATCACATCATCATGATCATCTGAGTCTTGAAGATCTTTTTTGTACAGTCCTTCTGTGTATTCTTGCCACTTCTTCTTAATATCTTCTCCTTCTGTTAGATCCATACCATTTCTGTCCTTTATCGAGCCCATCTTTGCATGAAATATTCCCTTGGTATCTCTAATTTTCTTGAAGAGATCTCTAGTCTTTCCCATTCTGTTGTTTCCCTGTATTTCTTTGCATTGATCACTCAAGAAGGCTTTCTTAGCTCTTCTTGCTATTCTCTGGAACTCTGCTTTCAGATGCTTTTATCTTTCCTTTTCTACTTTGCTTTTCACTTCTCTTCTTTTCAAGGCTATTTGTAAGGCCTCCCCAGACAGCCATTTTGCTTTTTTTGCATTTCTTTTCCATGGGGATGGTTTTGATCCCTGTCTCCTGTATAATGTCACTAGTCCATGGGGTTGCAAAGAGTCTGACAAGACTGAGCCACTTCCACTATGCATATATTGGACTTCTTAGGTGGCACTAGTGGTAAACAACCTCCCTGCAGGGGATGTAAGAGACATGGGTTCAGTCTCTGGGTCAGGAAGATCCCCTGGAGGAGGGCATGGCAACGCACTCTCGTATTCTTTCTTGGAGAATCCCATGGACAGAGGAGTTGGGTGGGCTACAGTTCATAGGGCTGCAAAAAATTGGACCTGACTGAAGCAACTTAGCCTGTATGCACATGTGTGTATTGTGTGCTTTATTGTTTTCTTTACAAAGTAGTTTAGAGTTTATTCTCCTTCCCTTTTTAGGTTATATCTTCTTTAAAGACAGTGGACCTGTCCCACCATTCCTACTGGGATTGCTCAGATGATCAATCCACTGTGCTGATGAATGTTTAGTAAATGTAGCTGAATACTGAAAGGGAATGAAGGAATTCAAAACTATTGTGAATTTTTAAAAAGGGAAATTATAAAACTTGAGTGGGAAGAATAACAGAAATTATTTTAAAAACTATGAAAGTAATAAAACTCAAGTGTGATTACTGACATTTGCTTAAAACTCCTAGTTTGGTAAGGAGCTCCATAAATGCTATTATCTTTTTTTTTTTTTTTTTTGGTGGGGTTGTTCTTTTCCCAGTAATAATAGTCACTGTATCATTGCATCAACACCTCCAAGGTGCACCATTCACACTGCGTGCTGTGCAAAACCTAACAATAGCACAGGGAATTACCCTCAATATTTTGTAATAACCTATAAGGGAAAATAATCTAAAAAAGAATATACATATACATGTATATATCAGTTCAGTTCTGTTCAGTCACTCAGTTGTGTACAACTGTTTGTGACCCCATGGACTGCAACACACCAGGCCCCCTGTCCATAACCAACTCCCAGAGTTTACTTAAACTCATCTCCATTGAGTCAGTGATGCCATCCAACCATCTCATCCTCTGTCATCCCCTTCTCCTGCTGCCTTCAATCTTTCATACATACACATATATGTACACAGATAACGTGTGCGGTTGCTCAGTTGCCCTATGGACTGTGGTCTGCCAGGCTCCTCTGTCCTTGGGATTCTCTAGGCAAAAATATTAAAGTGTGGTGCCGTTTCCTACTCCAAGGAATCTTCCCAACCCAGGTATCAACTAGCATCTCATGCAGTTCTGCATTGGCAGGTGGATTCTTTTACCACTGAACCACCAGGGAAGCCCTATATATTGATATGTATACATTGATACATATAACTGAATCACTTTGCTATTCCCCTGAAACTAACACTAACACATTGCAAAACAACTGTGCTTCAGTAAAATAAATAAAAATTAAAAAAAAAATACTCTGGAATTTTTGTGGTGGACTAGTGGCTACAATCTTGCTCTCTCAGTGTAGCAGGCCTGCATTCAATCTCTGATCAAAAAACTAAATCCCACATACAACAAAGATTGAAGATTCCATGTGCTGCAACTAGGACTTGGTACAGGTATTTTATACACACACACACACACACACACACACAAACACACACACACACACACACACACACATACATACATATATATATATATATATCAGTTCAATTCAGTTCAGTCTCTCAGTCATGTCTGACTCTGTGACCCCATGGACTGCAGCATGTCAGGCTTCCCTGTCCATCACCAACTCCTGGAGCTTCCTCAAGCTCATGTCCATTGAGTTGGTAATGCCATCCAACTATTTCACCCTATGTTGTCCCCTTCTCCTCCCACCATCAATCTTTCCTAGCATCAGGGTCTTTTCAAATGAGTCAGTTCTTTGCATCAGGTGGTCAAAGTATTAGAGTTTCAGCTTCAGCATCACTCCTTCCAATGAATATTCAGGACTGATCTCCTTTAGGATGGACTGGTTGGATCTCCTTGCAGTCCAAGGGACCCTTAAGAGTCTTCTCCAACACCACAGTTCAAAAGCATCAATTCTTCAGTTTTCAACTTTCTTTATAGTCCAACTCTCACATCCATACATGACCACAGGAAAAACCATAGCCTTGACTAGATGAACATTTATTGGCAAAGTAATGTCTCTGCTTTTTAATAAGCTGTCTAGATTGGTCATAACTTTATATGTATATGTATGTGTGTGTGTGTATATATATATAATCTGATAAGTGGGTAACTGCTGAGAAATTTTCTGTTTTATCCTATATTGTTTCTCAGTTTGGGAATGTTTTTGGCCTTCATTAAATGCCAATATAATACATTATGTTGAATCTTATAAACAAAAAATGTACTTGGGCTGGTTTAGCTATACTTTTTGCTGTCTGTCAATTCAATTCAACTTTAATTTCAATAACTTTATGGTTATGACAGGGCAAACATGAGCTCAAGAATTGCCAGTGTAAATAAATCAACACTTGAATTGGAGATAGCTTCTGCGCTATATTTCTCAGTATTAAGAGTGGGGTGTAAACCAATTGCCACATGTTTAGAAAGGGTCTTTCAGCCTTGTGTACAAGTAATCCATCAAGACCAATGCTTACCTTCAGGTCATCATGGAGAAATGCTTTTATTTGCCAGATTTGCTTTCATAAGCCAACCAGCTAAGAATATTGTCAGCATCAATTCTAGGTGATAGAACCAGAAGAAATAGCTTTTAGTGCTCATCACACTTAAACTTATGAGTATTTCTGTGGTTGCTATTAACCACTTATAGGCCAGAGGTCAGGAACATCTTTTTTCAGAGGGCTAGATAGTAAATATTTTAGGTTTGTAAATCTTAAAGTTTTCTATCACGACTGGACTGTACAACTCTCCCTTGTGGTGAGAAAATACACATAGATAACATTTAAAAGAATAAATAGAGCTGGATTCCAAAAATGTACTTACAAAAACAGGCAGCTGGCCCGCAAGCTACAGTTTGCCAACCTCATGGTGCAGATCTTCCATTCATAAGTGGGTTTAAGCAGTTTATAAATATTGCTCTTTGCTGCCTGAACTATATTTTAGGCTCCCAGAGGGCTCTTTACATTACTTTGGTAACACAGATCACACTTGGAATTACTTGGTTAGTGTCTGGATTGGTCATGTCCTCTGTAACCATGGTGTCTGCCACAGTCTCTGGTTCATAATCAAATACCATAAATAATTAGGTACTAGAATATAATCTAAATGTGAGGTATATCACTTAAGAATATAAGCATGACCTAAGATTCTGGGAATACCTAATGGGTCTCTTTTTACTCACTCTCATTAAGAAACAATTTTTTATATAAACAGAATTGCATGATTTTCTTGGAAGTGAAAAGTGAACGTGTTGATGAGTCAGTCATGTCTGACTCTTTGCAGTTCCATGGACTGTAGCCAGCCAGGCTCCTCTGTCCATTGGAATTCTCCAGACAAGAATACCGGAGTGGCTTGCCACTCCCTTCTCCAGGGGATCTTCCTTACCCAGTGATCCAACTTGAGTCTCACACATTGCAGATGGAATCTTTACTGCATGAGTCACCAAGAACCATATGTTGTTCTTAGATTCATTCAATAAATTCCAATATAATACACAATGCACTCCTTTGAGGGTTAACCCATAACTTTCAAGAAGAAGTGAATAATAGCAGATAATCTAAGAAAAATTAAAGGATCTGCAACTAGATACCAGTAGTTTGTAAAACAGTTCTAACATCACCACCGTCTGGAAAGGGTACACATCAGAATAAGCAAAGCCTTCTACCTTATTTTACAATGATTCAGGGAGCAGCTTTGAGACTTTGTTTTCCCTCTAATGCCACTCATGGTATTCTCTTCAGTTAATGTCTTCTATTATATGCAGAGTACATCATGAGAAACGCTGGACTGGAAGAAGCACAAGCTGGAATCAAGATTGCCAGGAGAAATATCAATAACCTCAGATATGCAGATGACACCATCCTTATGGCAGAAAGTGAAGAGGAACTCAAAAGCCTCTTAAAGAAAGTGAAAGAGGAGAGTGAAAGAGTTGACTTAAAGCACAACATTCAGAAAATGAAGATCATGGCATCTGGTCCCATCACTTCATGGGAAATAGATGGGGAAACAGTGGAAACAGTGTCAGACTTTATTTTTTTGGGCTCCAAAATCACTGCAGATGGTGACTGCAGCCATGAAATTAAAAGACGCTTACTCCTTGGAAGAAAAGTTATGACCAACCTAGATAGTATATTCAAAAGCAGAGACATTACTTTGCCAATTAAGGTCCATCTACTCAAAGCTATGGTTTTTCTTGTGGTCATGTATGGATGTGAGAGTTGGACTGTGAAGAAGGCTGAGTGCTGAAGAATTGATGGTTTTGAACTATGGTGTTGGAGAAGACTCTTGAGAGTCCCTTGGACTGCAAGGAAATCCAACCAGTCCATTCTGAAGATCAACCCTTGGATTTCTTTGGAAGGAATGATGCTAAAGCTGAAACTCCAGTACTTTGGCCACCGCATGTGGAGAGTTGACTCTTTGGAAAAGACTCTGATGCTGGGAGGGATTGGGGGCAGGAGGAGAAGGGGATGACCTAGGATGAGATGGCTGGATGGCATCACTGACTTGATGGACGTGAGTCCGAGTGAACTCTGAGAGATGGAGATGGACAGGGAGGCCTGGAGTGCTGTGATTCATGGGGTCGTAAAGAGTTGGACACGACTGAGTGACTGAACTGAACTGAACTGATGGAGTACACATTCTGTCCTAGACAAAGTTCTAGACAAAGTTCTAGACAAAGTTCAAAGGAAATAGAGAAAGAAAAAAAAATAGCTTCTTTCTCTGTTATTCTGTTTAGCCAGAGAGGAAATTAAGTAATATAAAGATTAAAACTGAAGTAAGCACATGGTCATATAAGATTATAAGAGGCAGAGAAATGAAGGGGGAAATAAACATTGATATTGCCTTGATTTCTCCAATTACCATAGGAAATTCTGTCCACATCATGCAAGTTTTCTTATAGGTCAGTAGTATCTTTTTTCAGTCTCTACATTTTAATGTTATTGTTCAGTCATCTAGTCGTGTCCAACTCTGTGAACTCACGGACTGCTGCACACCAGACTTCCCTCACCATCTCCTGAAGTTTGCCCAAATTTATGTCCATTGATCAGTGATTCCATCCAGCCATCTCATCCTCTGACACCCTCTTCTCCTTCTGCTCTCAATCTTTCCCAGCATCAGGGACTTTTCCAATGAGTAGGTTGTTCGCATCAGATCACCAAAATACTGGAGCTCATCTTCAACAGCAGTCCCTCCAATGAATATTCAGTGTTCATTTCCCTTAAGAGTGACTAGTTTGATCTCCTTGCTGTCCAAAGGACTTTCAGGAGTCTTCTCCAGCACCACAGTTCTAAAGCATCTCTTCTTTGGCATTCTGCCTTCTTTATGTTCCAGCTCTCACACCCATATGTAACCACCAGAAAGATCATATGTACCTCTTTGTACCTTGACTATATGTATCTTTGTTGGCAGAGTAATATCTCTGCTTTTCAACACTCTGTCTAGGTTTATCATAGCTTTCTTTTCCAAGAAGTAATTGTCTTCTGATTTCATGGCTGCAGTCACCATCCGGAGTGATTTTAGAGCCCAAGAAGAAATCTGTCACTATTTCCACATTTTCTCCCTCTATTTTCCTGGCCAGGTGCAGTGATCTAAGTTTTTTAAGTATTTAGTCTTAAGCTGGCTCTTTCACTCTCCTCCTTCACTTTCATCAAAAGGCTTTTTAATTCCTCTTTGCTTTCTATCATTAGAGGGGTATCATCTGCATATCTGAAGTTGCTGATGTTTCTTCAACCTATCTTGATTCCAGCTTGTAACTTATCCAGCCCAACATTTCTCATTACTTTTTAATACTGAGACTCAATTAAAATCCTTATTTGAAAGCTAAGCCATTAACAAATACATTGGGCATAACTTCAAAACATATTCAGAATCCAACTTCTTCTTACTGCTTCCAGTGCTATTTTGGTCAATGCCTCCATCCTATCTGATCTGAATAATGAAATGCTTACTGATCTGTTTTTGCCTAGTTCATTCCCAAGTCTTGAGACTTTAAAATATGTTTGATCAGGTCACCTTTTCCTCAAAACACAAAGTAGGTTCCTATCTCACTTGCAATCATAGCCTTTCTAATGATCTATAGGGCCCTGTGTGATATGTTCTTTCCTCTATATTCCTCTCTAACCTCACTCCCTACTACTCCCCTCCCTTCCCACCCTTTTCCAGTCATGCTAACCTTAATTCTCTGCAAGAATATCAAGCATCTTCCTGCCTCAGGGCCTTTGAACATTCGGTTCCCTCTATCTAGCATACTTGTTCAATAGATAGTTACCCATAAGCCTTGGTTACCCTCTTAACTATTCCACAAACTTAATAACATTTCATATTCTCAGTTAAACCTCCCCTAGCAGTTTAAGAGAAGGCAATGGCAACCCACTCCAGTACTCTTGCCTGGAAAACCCCATGGATGGAGGTGCCTGGTAGGCTGCAGTCCATGGGGTCGCACAGAGTCGGACATGACTGAAGCAACTTAGCAGACTTAGCAGCAGCAGTTTATATATAGTTGCAGTCTCTCTACTTCAGACCATTTCTATCCATTTTCTGGCTATGATATTATCTGTCACATGCATATTCATACATACTATATAATCATTAGAGCATAACGTTTATAAAAACTCCTATATCCTCAACACTTAGACCATTTCTTGAGATGTGGCAGGCTTTGCTCGTGTAGGAGGGATTAATAAATTGAAAAGAGATAGACAGTACATTTCACCAACCTTTTCCATCTACATCCAGGCGCATGGCAAGAGTTAGGCATGACCATGTGACTTGTTTTGAGGGCTACCCTGGTGGCTCAGATGGTAAAGAATCCACTTGCAGTGTGGGAGACCTGGGTTCAATCCCTGGGTCAGTAAGATCCCCTGGAGAAGGGAATGGCTATGCATTCTAGTATTCGTCTGGAGAATTCCTGGACAGAGGAGCCTGACAGGTTACAGTCATTGGGATCCTATAGAGTCGGACATGAGTGAACAGCTAGCACAACAACAATATAACTTGCTTCAGACAAGGAAATGTAAGCAAATGTGGCATATGCCACTTCCTGGAAACAACTCTAAAGACATAATGTACAATTTATGCAATTTACTGCATTCTCTTGATGGATATGTATATCCAAGGAAAACTTCTTTTTTGGTTGATTCCCCAATGACTACAAGAGAAAAAAACCTTTCCTGCCTATGTTGGTTGGGCATATAGTGTGAACAAGAGATACATTTTTTAGCCACTGATATCTGGGGTTATTTTGTTCTTGCAACATAAGCTAACCTAAACCTAACTGATACAAAATAGTTTTTAATATTCCTTCACACATAGGTGTTCTTCCTTATCTGCTAACACAATAATCCTCTGATATTTTAAGCAGTCTAAAAAGATATGCACATTTCTCAAAAAAACAGAAATAGGAAAGCCCATACACAGTTTCTTCTAAATCAGTTGGATAAAGAGAGAAGTTAGTGAGCACTATAGACTCTACAAATGTAATCCTTGTGCTCTTCAATTCTGCCAAGAAGAATGACGGTAATATCAGACGGAGCTCTGCAAAACTCTTTGATGTATTGTGAGGCCCTCATGGGTGAAATGAACATGTATTGTGATAATGGAGGGAGTTTCTCTTCCCTGCAATTCATAATTTATAATTAATATAGATTCCAAAAATAACTACAATATAGTATGGTATGATTAGAGTTTAAAAACTACTCTTGTCGTATGCATGTTATTTAACCAAGCTTTAGAAATAATTAGTATCCCCATTTTAAAGAGAAAATGTAACATGAATATCCTAGGTCAGGAAGGTCTGCTGGAGAAGGAATAGGCTGCCCATTCCAGTATTCTTGGGCTTCCCTTGTGGCTCAGCTGGCAAAGAATTGGCTTGTAATGCAGGAGACCTGGGTTCAGTCCCTGGATTGGGAAGATCCCCTGGAGAAGGGAAAGGCTTTCCACTCCAGTATTCTGGCCTAGAGAATTCCACAGATTGTACAGACCATGGGGTTGCAAAGAGTCGGGCACAACTAAGTGACTTTCAATTTCACTTTCAGACTCAGTTACAAGGAATTTCATCAGCAATACTTTGTTCTCACATTTATTCACACCACATATTATATATTTGCTATATTTACAGCATTGATCTCATTTATAATTTAAGTATTTGGACTCTTCTCTACCTCGATAGAAGGATAAACTTCAATAAGAAAGAAGGTAGAATAAATTGCCTTGGGCAACATTTCCATATCTGGAAACCTCAGTCAATGAGATGCTCTGCACAATGATGGGGACTTACGATCCTAGAACTCCTAACAGGGTGTGGCAAAGAAAGGGTGATCAATCAATAATTTTTTAACGTAATGATGACCTAGGTGCTTTCTACAGTCCTGAAATGCCATGCAATAGTGTAATAAGCTGGAGAAGGCAGTGGCACCCCACTCCAGTACTCTTGCCTAGGAAATCCCATGGACGGAGGATCCTCGTAGGCTACAGTCCATGGGGTTTCTAAGAGTCAGACACGACTGAGCAACGTCACTTTCACTTTTCACTTTGATGCATTGGAGAAGGAAATGGCAACCCACTCCAGTGTTCTTGCCTGGAGAATCCCAGGGACAGGGGAGCCTGCTGGGCTGCCGTCTGTGGGGTCGCACAGAGTCTGACATGACTGACATGACTTAGCAGCAGTCGCAGCAGTGTAATAAGCACAGACCATTTTTGTGGAAAGATCTGGATTGTGTCTCCATCAAATTTATATGTCGATGTCCTAAACCCCAGGACCTCAGAATGGGACCATTTTTGAAGGCAGGGTATTTAAAGAGGCAATTAAGCCAAAATTAGGTTATTAAAATGGCCCTAATCCAATTATGATCAATGTCTTCATAAGAAAAGGTGATTAAGATACAGATATGCCCAGAGGTGGGAGCTTTCCTAGTACCTCAGTGGTAAAGAATTCACCTGTCAATGCAGGAGACATGGGTTCAATCCCTGGGTTAGGAAGATCCCCTGGAGAAGGAAATGGCAACACACTCCAGTATTCTTGTCTGAGAAATCCCATAGATAGAGTAGCCTGGTGGGCTGCAGTCCATGTGGTTGCAAAGAGTCAGACACACTTTAACAACTAAACAATTACAACAATGCCCAGAGATAAGCCAAGGGGAGAAGATGGCCATCTACAAACCAAAATGAAAGCTTCAGAAGGAACCAACCACCCTGACAACACCTCAGTCTCGGACTTCTAGTCTCTAGAACTATGAGAAAATGAATTGCTATCACCAGTCGGCGATACTTTGTCATGGCAGCCCCAGCAAACTAGCACAGTTAAATTCAAAGACGTGCATTCTAATGCATAATGAAATTGCTTATTTATGTGCAAGTATTTGAGGTAACACTCATACGGGCTGAAGAGGCTAAGTATAATCAAATTGTATCAAAGGGTACCATAAATATTCGTTTGGTTCCAAGTACAACCTTATTACTAACATGTAATGATGCATTTCCTTTTTATTTATGTGAATAATTTTCTGAATCTTGGTCAACAGTTTTAAATGTGAAAGAGATGTAACTTTATTCTTAAAGTGAAATCAATCTCTGTCTAATATTTTGCTGTGGTGGAATAAATGGAATTTCAGCCAAGCTGGGGCCCTTGTACCCTTTGCATAGAATTGTGTCAAGTTCTCAGGTACTTAGGAGGTATTTGCTTACACAGTATCACATATCAGGGGAGGTCATTTCTCAATATGTTTATTTTCAACTGTCAGGAATACTGCTGTTACACTGTAGCTCCCTCTTGGCCTTATGGCCTTCTGTGTCTGAATCTCTTCTAGCTAACTTTGGATCATCTGACATTCAGGAATCCCTCCAATTTTACTGGGTCATGCTGTTTCCTGAGAACCATGAATGAGCTGTTTTACTTCTGCCATTCTTGGGTCACTGGATTCCTTCAATTACTGGTTTTGTCCACTGCTGCTATATGGGACCACGATTGAAATGGCCAGTTATAGACAATATCTATTCTCTTCTTATCTTAGTTAAAAAACTTGTATTTTGTTTAGGAGTAACATTATGTCTAATAAATGCCTATACTTGTTTACAGTCTTGCAATCAAATGTGGCAATGTGAATAAATTCTGGCCAATTGAGATATAAGTGAAAGTTATTGAACTGGACTTTGAAAAGGGGCATATTCTTTTGCTCTGTTTTTTTTTTTAAACTCCTTCTTGCCTTTAAAAATTGTCAACATCTGCTAGATCATCAAAAAAGTGAGAGAGTTCCAGAAGAACATCTATTTCTGCTTTATTGACTATGCCAAAGCCTTTGACTGTGTGGATCACAATAAACTGTGGAAAATTCTTCAAGAGATGGGAATACCAGACCACCTGACCTTCCTCTTGAGAAACCTATATGCAGGTCAGGAAGCAACATTAGAACTGGTCATGGAATAACAGACTGGTTCCAAATAGGAAGAGGAGTACATCAAGGCTGTATATTGTCACCCTGCTTATTTAACTTTATGCAGAGTACATCATGAGAAACGCTGGACTGTAAGAAGCACAAGCTGGAATCAAGATTGCCGGGAGAAATATCAATCACCTCAGATATGCCGATGACACCACCCTTATGGCAGAAAGTGAAGAGGAACTAAAAGCCTCTTGATGAAAGAGAAAGTGGAGAGTGAAAAAGTTGGCTTAAAGCTTAACATTCAGAAAAATAAGGTTATGGCATCTGGTCCCATCACTTCATGGGAAATAGATGGGGAAACAGTGGAAACAGTGTCAGACTTTATTTTGGGGGGGAGCCAAAATCACTGCAGATGGTGACTGCAGCCATGAAATTAAAAGATGCTTATGCCTTAGAAAGAAAGTTATGACCAACCTAGATAGCATATTCAAAAGCAGAGACAGTACTTTGCCAACAAAGGTTCATCTAGTCAGTGCTATGGTTTTTCCAACAGTCATGTATGAATGTGAGAGCTGGACTGTGAAGAAAGCTGAGGGCTGAAGAATTGATGCTTTTGAACTGTGGTGTTGGAGAAGACTCTTGAGAGTCCCTTGGACTGCAAGGAAATCCAACCAGTCCATTCTGAAGGAGATCAACCCTGGAATTTCTTTGGAGGAAATGATGCTGAAGCTGAAACTCCAGTACTTTGGCTGCCTCATGCAAACAGTTGACTCATTGGAAAAATCTCTGATGCTGAGAGGGATTGGGAGCAGGATGAGAAGGGTACGACAGAGGATGAGATGGCTGGATGGCATCACGGACTCGATGGATGTGAGTCTGAGTGAACTCCAGGAGTTGATGATGGACAGGGAGGCCTGGCGTGCTGCGATTCATGGGGTCGCAAAGAGTTAGACATAACTGAATGACTGAACTGAACTGAACTATGGCTTGTACAGTCATTTTAAAACAAACAAAAAGAAAAAACCCTCTTATTCATTTGAGCCTCTCTTATTTTGAGTTTTTGTTATGTGGACATGGACCAAATCCTAGATGATCCCTGTTATCTCAGAAAGAAACTCTTAGATCAACCATAAGGTGATTTCTATTCTGGAATCCTGCCCTATCCTGGGTCTACTTGGAAGGAAATATAAATCTATTCTTCTTCAGATTCCCTCAAAACACATCTTGATTTTTTTTTTACCTGTTCTTCTCAAGGTTTCCCTGAAAGAGTGAGTAGTTATTGAGCCTCTTCTCAAGCAATGACTACCATCTAATTCCTCATCTCTCTCCCTCCAATGGATCCTCTCTGTCTACAATCAGTGTTATCACTGTCTGTTGAGCAGGGCACCGTAATGAAGAGCACAGTGTCTAGAGTCCAATTGTCTGATGTTGAATATTAAATCTGCCTGTTTGAACTTTGAAACTTTATTCAGTCTCTCTGTGCTTTAGTTTCCTCCTCTGTAAAATAAGGAATACACAAGTCATATAGAAATTTTAAGATGACACTTGTAAAACACATAGAAAGATGTTTTAAATACAGCAAGTGCCCAACATAACTTAGCTACCAACATCATCATGATTTTCCAGGATGTGAGATCTTACTTATATATCATTATATATATCACTGATATTGTCCTTATTAAAGACTTTTCCATTTCTTAAAGGAACTAAACTTTAAATAGACAAGGAAACAACTCTTCCTAATTGAGAGCTCTACCTTGAAAACAACGAGCACAGAATGTCCTAGCTCATTGATTATAAGAAAGGGCACTGTGTATAAGCAAACATAGCAGAGAAAAACTTTGGTTAATATTTTTTAAATAGTGTCCACTTCATACTGATATTTACTTTAAGAAAATAATTGATTCAGCAAATCTGTAGATAAAGCCTAGCCTGAACTAACAATGTGGTACTGTGAGAAGACCCTAAGACTTGGTAAGGTGACTGGCCCAGATTACTAAAGATTGATAGGATGAAAGATTTTCAGTGCTGAAATAAGAAGCACTGGGAAAATCAGAACTAACAGGTCACCCTAGATTTGTTTCAGACAGAACAGGGATTAAAGCCAGGTATCTCCTTTCCTAATGGAGGAAGCTAGTACAATTCTCCTCTTCATACCATTTGACACCCAAGCTAATACGCTTCATCTATTGTT
Organism: Madoqua kirkii; assembly: GCA_006408675.1. Lineage (NCBI taxonomy): Eukaryota > Metazoa > Chordata > Mammalia > Artiodactyla > Bovidae > Madoqua > Madoqua kirkii. The sequence goes on along the minus strand of SJYC01071074.1, from coordinate 12,521 downwards.
CCTCAGTTTATTCATCTGGAAAATAGAAATAGTATTAGAAGGTGTCGTGCCAAGTACTGGGTACAGAGAAAAGATAATTATTAATGATCACTATTATTTCCCTCCTCTCTATGGGATACTTGAAGACTACATCACTTCAGTAATAAATTTAGGGAATTCAGGGAAAAACTTGCCATCCAGGTGTCTTCAGTCATGTATGACCTGAATGAAACTTTTAACGAAAACAAATGGCATACTGCACCTTCAGCAGTGATATGCAGAAACCTTCCCTAAAAGACCCTATTTTAAAACCAATGAAAAGAAACTCCATCACTCTAGTTGAATGAACATAGTCATCAGCAACTGAAAATGGAAATTAGTTAGCAGAGGGTCCCTGGAAACCTGTGGAGAAATGACTTAATAATCACAGTGACTGAGACAGAGGTTTCCCTTTTTACCACAGCAAATAAAACGAAATGTGAAAAATATACTTCCTCGGGCGTTTAGAAATAGCTTATTTAAAACTAACTTATTTATAATAGATACTTACAATTGAAAAGTGACTAGGGAAAAACTAATCTGAATTCAGAAGAAGAAGACCTGGCACTGCATCTTATAGATGCTAGTACATCTATTTTAATCAGCATAAACACTCAGTTATCCATTGTGGTCATGAAGTGAAGTTACCCTCTTAATCAACACTTCTGCCTTCTGAGAAAACACTATTAAAAAAATCTGTTGCCAATTTCCTAAAAAAGAGGGTTTAGTGCTCATTCATCTCCATTTTCTTTCTTTGGTCGACTATGGAAGTGCCCTGGAGGAAAATTCACTTTGGAGGGTTCATGGTAGCCCTGCTGCTCACCCTGATTTCCTGTCTGCCCAGTACACACACAAGCACAGAAAGCTCTGTCTCTGCATATTGACTTCATGACTCATGTGGGATGTATTTGAATAGAAGAATGCCAAGTTATTCTAGAAAAATATAGAGGGTCTCTGGTCAGTAAGATCGAACTCTAATTTTGTGTTGTGTTAATTTTGTTGTTCAGTGACTCAGTCATGTCTGACTCTTTGTGATCAAATGGACTGCAGCACTCCAGGCTTCCCTGTCTTTCACTCTCTCCTGGAGTTGGCTCAGACTCATGTCCATTGAGTCGATGATGCCATCCAACCATTTCATCTTCTGTCACCCCCTTCTGCCCTCAGTCTTTCCCAGCATCAGGGTCTTTTCCAGTGAGTTGGCTCTTCTCATCAGGTAGCCAAAGTATTGGAGCTTCAGCTTCAGTATCGATCCTTCCAATGAATATTCAGGGTTAAAAAACAACTTATAAAAGGAATGAATCCACCAAAGGAAAAATGGGTCAACCAATGAAGTAAAGAAAAAGGAGTTCGAGAGTCTGTCCTTGGAAATATCCATTTAAGACCTTTCAAAGTCAGAGTATTTACTTTGGCAAGTATGGATGGCCCTCTTGTCGGAATCTGATGAATTAAACGAAGAATGATGGAATACAACTTCCAGGAGAAATATTTTTATCATGCTAAAGACCATCATATTGACTTCATCTGCCACTTACTATTATTTTTTAAAAATATTTTAGCCTGTGTTGTTAGCTTGCTCAGACCACTGTACGGAATACCACAGATTGAGCGTCTTAAACAGCAGAAGTGTGTTTTCTCACAGTTTCAGAGTCTTAAAGCTCAAGATCAAGGTGCTCACAGGGCTGGTTTCTGATGAGACAGCTCTTCCTAACTTGCAGACATCACTGTGTTCTCATGTGGCCTCTCCTTTGTGCACATGCGCTCAGGGTGTCTCTTGTTCTTCTTATAAGGGCACTTCACTTAACCTTAATTACCTCTTTAAATACCTAATCTCCAAATACAGTCACATTGGGAGTTAGCACTAAAACATCTGAATTTTGAGGGCACACAACTCAATCCATAATACCCATGGTATATATGAGTGGGCCAAAATCTATCCATTAAGGTCAATTCTTTTCTATGATAGCAAAAAATTAAAAGAAATTATAAAATTTTATGTTAGATACTTTTGATTATGAGCCAATATCTTTTAAGTACTATCTATATCCATGTTCCTAAAAATAACTGCTACGTTTATTAAAAATTAAGTTTCTGGGTCTCACCCAATATATAGTGTGCTGAGTCAGAATTTATGAGACTGAGAGAAGAGAATCATTTAAAATTACTCTCCCAACATTTTATATATACATTTTAAAATATTGAAAACCAGCTGTAGGCATTTTATCCTATATCTACTTAGACATGAATTTCAAGATATTATTTAAAAACAAAACCCATTCTTAGAGTCCCAAATAGAAATATAAGTCATATATTATGGCCTAGGAAATGTCTAGATTTATATTATGGAGACTTCCAGAATGCCCCCTACAAAACAAATTTCTTATCATGGTGTATGACATGCCATAAAATTCTTCAGTATGGCCCTGGTTACCTCTGAGTTCTAGAGAATTCAAAAGGGCACCTTCTTATTCATTTCTCAAAAGGATGAGGAGTCTAAAGCCATAAACACAAAATATGATTATTCATCCTCTCACTATTACATAGATATAGAAGAAATGGAGCATGAGAATTATTATAGATATTTATGACTCCCATATAGTACCAAGACAGAGTGTTCACCCATTTTTATCTAATGAGAGACAACCATACATATCCTTTAATTTAACCAGCTATGCAAAAACACAGGCTTACCTTACATTTGTAGGTATAGATAGAGACCTCCTAACATTTGTAGAGTATAAATAGAGACCTATGTACCACACGTATAAAAGTTCATACTTTAAAATCACAGTATATTAAATGATTATGATTTAATGCAGTAGAATGAGAATTAATGTTTAACAACTGGGTCTTTGAGGAAGGGTGAGGATGATGACTTGTAACATTTGTTGATTTCTGTGGTGTATAATTTTCCATGGCTAGTTTCAAACCACTAATGTGATATCACAGCACTCTCCAGTTGTGAGAGCAGTGGCAACATTACTTAGTTTGGAGCACCTTGGCATGGGGCAGAAGGACCTGTGAGAAGACACCGAGATCCTTCTGTTGCAAAGAAACTATGTCTAGCCTTGGGAATGATTTCCAACACTCTCTTTAATTTTATTCCATTGTGCATACATGCTAAGTCGCTTCAGTCATGTCCAACCCTTTGTGACCCTATGGACTGTAGTTGGACAGGCTCCTCTGTTCATGGGATTCTCCAGGCAAAACTATTGGAGTGGATTGCCATGTCCTTCTCCAGGACTCTTCCTGACCCAGGGATCAAGCCTGCATCTCTTACCTCTCCTGCATTAACAGGCAAGTTCTTTACCACTAGCACCATCTGGGTATCTCACCAGTCTTTTGTCAGGTGTCTTTCGTCTTTGCTTCAGGTGTCCTGGATGCAATAAAATGCTTAGGGTTCCAGTCTTTCCTCAGTACTCTACCTTTACTTGCTGTCCTACTCTACATTAACAACTCTTTTCTCTCCTACTCCTGGTCCATGCTGTGCCTGGGTGATGTCCACTCAACTTTTCAGACACTGAGAGGCTACATCCTAAAGGAGCTTCCCAAATTTATGTACCAACTTTTCCTAACCCAAAGCATACTGGTCATACTTTTGAAGACCTAAGATATAGGTCTATAAAGGGAAATTATTCTCCATCCATCTTGTAAAGTAAAGGAAATGAAAGGAAAAATAAGCAAAATGAACCAAATTAAACTTAAAGTCTTTTGTACAGCAAAGGAAACGATTAACAAAATGAGAAAATAACCTACTGAATGGGAGAATATATTTGGAAATGCTATGACTGTTCAGAGATTAATATTCAACATATATAACTAGCTCATATAACTCAACATCAAAAACCAAACACATGGCATGATTTCAGAATGGGAGAAAATAATAGCAAATGAAGCAACTTACAAACAACTAATCTCAAAAATATACAAGCAACTCCTGCAGCTCAATTCCAGAAAAATAAACCACCCAATCAAAAAATGGGCCAAAGAACTAAATAGACATTTCTCCAAAGAAGACATACAGATGGCTAACAAACACATGAGAAGATGCTCAACATCACACCTTATCAGAGAAATGCAAATCAAGACCACAGTGAGGTACCATTTCACACCAGTCAGAATGGCTGCAATCCAAAAGTCTACAAGCAATAAATGGTGGAGAGGGTGTGGAGAAAAGGGAACCCTCTTACACTGTTGGTGGGAATGCAAACTAGTACAGCCACTATGGAGAACAGTGTGGAGATTCCTTAAAAAACTGGAAATAGAACTGCCTTATGACCCAGCAATCCCACTGATTGGCATACACACTGAGGAAACCAGAATTGAAAGACACACATGTACCCCAATGTTCATCACAGCACTGTTTATAATAGCTAGGACATGGAAGCAATCTAGATGTCCATCCACAGATGAATGGATAAGAGGGCAGTGGTACATATACACAATAGAGTATTACTCAGCCCTTAAAAAGAATACATTTGAACGAGTTCTAATGAGGTGGATGAAACTGGAGCTGATTATACAGAGTGAAGTAAGCCAGAAAGAAAAATACCAATAGAGTATACTAATGCATATACACGAAATTTAGAAAGATGGTAAGGATGACCCTGTATGCAAGACAGCAAAAGAGACACAGATGTATAGAACAGTCTTTTGGACACTGTGGGAGAGGGAGAGGGTGGGTAGATTTGGGAGAATGGCACTGAAACATGTATAATATCATATAAGAAATGAATCTCCAGTCCAGGTTCGATGCAGGTTACAGGATGCATGGGGCTGGTGCACTGGGATGACCCAGATGGATGGTATGGGGAGGTAGGTGGGAGGGGGGTTCAGGATAGGGAATGCGTATACACCTGTGGCAGATTCATGTTGATGTATGGCAAAACCAATACAATATTGTAAAGTAATTAGCCTCCAATTAAAATAAATAAGTTTATATAAAAAATAAAACCAGCTGAAAAAAAAATGAGCAGGAGAACTGAATATATATTTCTCCAAAGAGGAAATGCAGATGGTCAACAGGCACATGAAAAGATGCTGAACATCAATTATCAGGGAAATGCAAATCAAAGACAATGAGATAGCACCTCACACCTATCAGAATGTATATCATCAAAAAGAACACAAATAACAAATGTTGGCAAGGAGATGGAGAAAAGAGAACCCTTGAATACTGTTGCTAGGAGTGTAAATTTGTGCAGCCACTATGGAAAACAGTATAGAGGTTTCTCAAAAATAGAACAAACACATGACCCAGCAATTTCACTCCTGAGTATATATCTGAAAAAAAACAAAAATACTAGTTAGAAAAGATGCATGCACCACAATGTTCATAGTAGCATTACTTACAATTGCTATAGTATGGAAGCAACCCATGTATCTATCAACAGATGAACAGATGGAATAGATGTGATATATGTATATGCATATGTATTCATACACTTGACCGAGAAAAAGCATGAAATATGCCATTTGTAGCAACATGGATGGAGTTGCAGGGTGTTATGCTAAGTGAAATAAGTTAGATAAGGACAAATATTGTATGCTGTTACCTATATGTAGAATCTAAAAACTACGACAAACTATTGAATAAAACAAAAAAGGAGACTCATAAATATAGAGAATAAACTAGTAGTTGCCAGTGGGGAGAGGTAAGAGGAGAGAAGCAATAAAGTCATAAGAGGTAAAAAGGATTATTAGTGACTATATAAAATTATGTGAGTGAAACTTCTGAAAATTGTAAGGCACTATACAATAATCTCAGATATGCAGATGACACCACCCTTATGGCAGAAAGTGAAGAGGAACTCAAAAGCCTCTTGATGAAAGTGAAAGAGGAGAGTGAAAAAGTTGGCTTAAAGCTCAACATTCAGAAAACGAAGATCATGGCATCTGGTCCCATCACTTCATGGGAAATAGATGGGGAAACAGTGGAAACAGTGTCAGACTTTATTTTGCGGGGCTCCAAAATCACTGCAGATGGTGACTGCAGCCATGAAATTAACAGACGCTTACTCCTTGGAAGAAAAGTTATGACCAACCTAGATGGCATATTCAAAAGCAGAGACATTACTTTGCTGACGAAGGTCCATCTAGTCAAGGCTATGGTTTTTCCAGTGATCATGTATGGGTGTGAGAGAGGGACTGTGAAGAAGGCTGAGCGCCGAAGAATTGATGCTTTTGAACTGTGGTGTTGGAGAAGACTCTTGAGAGTCCCTTGGACTGCAAGGAGATCCAACCAGTCCATTCTGAAGGAGATCAGCCCTGGGATTTCTTCCGAAGGAATGATGCTAAAGCTGAAACTCCAGTACTTTGGCCACCTCATGCAAAGAGTTGACTCATTGGAAAAGACTCTGATGCTGGGAGGGATTGGGGGCAGGGGGAGAAGTGGACAACAGAGAATGAGATGGCTGGATGCCATCACTGACTTGATGGACGTAAGTCTGAGTGAACTCTGGGAGTTAGTGATGGATAGGGAGGCCTGGCATGCTGCAGTTCATGGGGTCACAAAGAGTCAAACACGACTGAGCAACTGAAGTGAACTGATAGAATTCTTCATTCAGTGAAAAAGAAAAATTTCTTTTTTATCTTTTAAAACTCAATTTTTCTCCATTAAAAATGTTTTATCTCTATAGTTGTTTTTATATTTTTATGTTTCTGTCTTTCCCACTAGACAGTCACCAGGTCCCTTGAAAAATCATTTTCTGTGATACTCATTTCATATCTAGAGAAGGAAATGGTAACCCACTCCAGTATTCTTGCCTGGAGAATCCTGTGGATGGAGGAGCCTGGTGGGCTGCCATCTATGTGGTTGCACAAAGTCAGACACGATTTACGCAACTAAGCAGCAGTAGCAGCAGCCTTTCATATCACTGGAAGCTAGCAATTTCTGATATATTTATAGAATTCAGTAATTATCAAGTGAATAAATAAATGAAAGATCAAACACATAAAGAAGGAAAGAGCAGGAAATAGTAAAGAGAGGGTGAGATGATGGGAACATAAAAAATAAGTGTTAAGGAACAAATGAGCAGCGTCAAGAAAATGATATGTTATAGTGAATAATTACCACAATAATTTACATAAAGTATCAAGAATTTCATTTTAAATAACTAATATTTATAATCCTCTATTTCTGTATAATTTGATCTTTTAGCATGATTTGACAATTTTGGAAAAGCAAAGTTGGCTATGGTTTAAGCTACTGGAAAAAGTTCAAAAATTGACAGATTATAATCTTTGGGTCCCCTGTTTTATGAAAAAATTCCATTGATGAAAATATAAGATGTCATACCAAAGAGATAAAAATTTAGAGCTCACTTTCTACCATTAAATATCCTTAAAGAGTCTTGTCAGAAGGTACTTTGTATTTAAAGCCAACTCATGAGGGCACTGGTGTAAAATGATAAATTATTAATTACTTAGCAGACACATGGCAGCTAAGAAAACCTAACCTGACAAAGAACTGACACTTGGATATTCAAAAGTTTACACAAATAATTTAAACAAAGCTATGGATAGTGAAGGTCCTAATGTAGGTAGTCAATACCCATTTTCCTCCAATGGAAATATATTTACTGCTAATATTTTTAAATGATAAATGTAACATGCACTCATACAAAAGAATCAATATAAATAGTTTTGTGTATTTCTTTCCATGTTTTTCTATGCACACACTACATGCATATGTATATGTATTTAACTTTTTATTTTAACAGAACATATACTGTTATTAACCTACTTTTTCATCTAACAACCTACAACAGACACAGTTTCATGTCAGTAAATATAAACTCACATCAGTAATAATAACTGTATATTTTGCCTACAACTTATCAAAGTATCTTCATATTAATTGATATCTAAAAATTCCCCATTCAGTTTACCAGTTTTTTTTTTATTTTACCTTGAGTGATGTTTTTGTTCCTATAAACACACACACACACACACACATACACGCACATATATATCTGCTATTCCAATTTAGATACATTTATAAAAGTTGAACTCATTTATCACATGTAAAATTTGACTTAACTTTCAAGACAATATGAAGTCATAGTAATCCCTGTATTTTACTTCTAGAATATGTCCTAGATATGACTTTTAAGCACCATCTCCACCATTTCACCCTAGTCCAAGCCTCTATCATCTCTCCTTTGGACCACTGCAATTGGCTACCTTCTATATCTGCACCCATGTGTGTGTATGCCTGACCTAAAAGCCAGTGATTCTTGAAAACTATGAGTCATATTATGTAATTTTTCTAGGGAAAATTCTCCAGTGGTTTCTCTTGTTTGGAGTATCATGCTGCCCCCTTGCTCTGATTAACAAAACCCTGAATGATCCCTGTCTAAATTCTTAACTTTTTCTCACACCATTTTCCCCCTTCTTTTATTGGACCTTTTTCTTTTCTATAAGAAGCCAAAGTTTATCCCTCTTTTTGGCCTTTGTGTTTATTCTTCCTTTAGCCTTAAATGCTCTTATCCTTTCTTTGAAGATGGCTCAATCCACTGGGTAATTCAGATCTTAATGTGATTTTCTGACATGCCATGTATTCTTTGTCTCAGCAAAGCACCTATTACTGTGAAAAATTCTTATTTGCTTATTTAATTCCAAGATTTCCACTACTAGAACACTACTTTCGCTTATTCTTTGCAAAACCTGGCCTACTTATTCTTTGCAATACCTGGCAGATAGCAGGAGCTCAGTAACTTTTTCAGTTGAATTCCTGTTGCTTCTGGAGTGCTTCCTCTTAGATGTATGAAGTACACTGAAGTAAAGGAGTCTATGTTGGAATACAAGTGCTCATTATAAACAAATCAGAGCTATGCTGGAATAAAATTATCTTTCTGAACATGTTTGTCCAGAAAGGGTAAGGTGCATGCATGAATGCTGTCGCTTCAGTTGTGTCTGACTCTGTGACCCTACGGACTGTGGCCCACCAGACTCCTCTGTTCATGGGATTCTCCAGGCAAGAATACTGAAGTGGGTTGCCCTGCCCTCCTCCAGGGAATCCTCCCTTCCCAAGAACTGAACCCTCATCTCTTATGTCTAATCTACATTGGCAAGTGGGTTTTTTTACCATCAGTGCCACTCGGAAAGTCCAAGTTTAATGTAGATAAAGAATATTCCTTTTCTTTTTTTAATTTTATATTGCTGTATAGTTGATTAATAGTGTTGTTTTAGGGGACTTTCCTGACAGTCCAGTGGCTGAGGCTCAGTAATTACCCTGCAGGGGAGGGTGCTCAGATTTTAATCTCTGGTTGGGGAACTAAGATCCTACGTGACATTTGGCATGGATTAAAAATAAATGAATAATAGCAATGTTGTGTTAGTTTCAGGTGTATAGCAAAGTGACTTACTTATACATGTGCATATATCTATTAGTTTTAAAAAAATAATTTTCCCACTTACATTGTTACGTAATACTGAACAGAGTTCAGTTCTGCTACACAGTAGGTCCTTGTTGGTTATCTATTTTAAATATAGCAGTGTGTACATGTCAGTCCCAAATTCCCTACTATCCCTTCCCTTAACCTGTGACTCAAATTCTAGCACACCAGTGACATCATGGTTCATTTTATGGTGAATCTTTTCAGGTTTTAGGAAACTAATACATGTCAGTATTACTGAGTCCATGAAGGTCAAGTGAATTGGGTATTTTTATATGCTCCAAGGATATTCTCAGTTTGGAGAAAGTCACTGGAGGCATTCCACTGAAATACCAAGGATTGGTTTGTTAGAAAATTATCAAGAAAAAATTCTAAAACTACATTCTTCTTTTCTAAAACATTATATGTTCTTTCAAAGTTAGAATGATGTGATGTTTCTGGTAACAGGAAAAAAAAATTGGAATTTAAGTCCATTGTAATCTTTTATTCTTTGTCATTCACATTTGAATGACCATCCAGGCATGTTGTTTTCCATATTGTGTATTGTTATTAATCATCAATCAGTACACCATCAATAAAAGATCTAAGAACTGCTATGCAGATGGATCTAGAGAGTTCAGGCACTATTAGTCTTCATATGAATGATCTAAATGCTGCAAAGAAATCCAGCCCAGTGTGATGCCTCTGGTTTATCACAGGCCTGAGCTTGGGCACAGCTCCAGCCCTGAAGTAACTCATCCTAGTACCTATTAAGCTGTGAAATGTGAGTCTTCGTGTCACTTTCCTGCTTGAAGACATCCATTTGTGCTTATTTCCATCCTTCAATTGATAAATTGATATGGAAACTTAAATACATCATTTGTTTTCTCATCCATTCCCTTTGTAGCAGTTGTGGATTCACTTCTGATGCCAGATTGAGTCCAGGGCGATTTTAAACTCTAATAAAGCAAGAAAATCTCTTCTCCTGGTTCGATTGTCTTTTTTTTTTTATGAATGACCATCCAGGCATGTTGTTTTCCATATTGTGTATTGTTATTAATCATCAATCAGTACACCATCAATAAAAGATCTAAGAACTGCTATGCAGATGGATCTAGAGAGTTCAGGCACTATTAGTCTTCACATGAATGATCTAAATGCTGCAAAGAAATCCAGCCCAGTGTGATGCCTCTGGTTTATCACAGGCCTGAGCTTGGGCACAGCTCCAGCCCTGAAGTAACTCATCCTAGTACCTATTAAGCTGTGAAATGTGAGTCTTCGTGTCACTTTCCTGCTTGAAGACATCCATTTGTGCTTATTTCCATCCTTCAATTGATAAATTGATATGGAAACTTAAATACATCATTTGTTTTCTCATCCATTCCCTTTGTAGCAGTTGTGGATTCACTTCTGATGCCAGATTGAGTCCAGGGCGATTTTAAACTCTAATAAAGCAAGAAAATCTCTTCTCCTGGTTCGATTGTCTTTTTTTTTTTTCACATGTTTGTTAATATGCAGCAGTTGGGGGAGAGATGAAGTCCGTGGCTCATTTTCAAGGGAGGAATCCAATTTGGTTTTTATGGATGTTGCTGTCACTGGTCCAGCATTGCTTTATTCTTTCACCAAGGATGCAGCTTTGGGTTCACTGCTGTGCCGTTGCCGCTAATGTAGATCTCTCTGGCTATTGGGGCTGAGAGCATTTCCGTTTTTATATATTGGAATAATTAGCCCTCCTGACCATATCTCAGAAAGTGTCTGGATTGGAGGATTAGGATAAACATCTTCAGTCAGGCTTTCTGAGGTGATCAATGTGGGGCGTTAGCATCTCATTTGATGTATTTTTATCAAGGCTATAGGGTTTCCTAGCTGTCCCTTTGAAGAGGCTCTCTTTCATTTCTTAAATCACCAGGGCTGGGATTAAATGACTGGGACAAAGTTAAAGAGACTTTTTCAAGCAATTTATATGTTCAAGGTCCTGCTTAATCACAGTCTCTGTCTGAGTTCTTTTCTAAGCATCTGTGAGTGCGGATGGACTTGTTTCACATTTGCATCCTAAGAACTACAGTCCTTAAAACACAGTTCTTACAGCTCAGAAACACCCATTTACCCAACACAACTTTGATGCCTATCTTAGAACTGACTAGGCCTGGTATTTTGAGGGTGGACCCCATGCCCTTTATTCCATATGTTTTTTTTCTCTCAACAAGATATTTATAAATCACCAGCTAGTTATCAGATGAGGATCCAGTAATAAGCATAATAGGTAAAAATACATGCCTTTTGGTTAAGCAAATAGGCAATAAGCAAACAAATTAGGAGGAAAATAGCAGCATTAGTGGAAAGTGCTCTGAGAAAAATAAACCAAAGCCTTATAATAAAAAAGTGTCTATAATAGAGGGTGGCAATATTTGAAGTGAAACCTAAAAGACAAAAAGATCTAGATGCAGAGAGATCCTAGCATCCCCACCCCTTGACCACCTGTGTGACCTAAAGCAAGATACATATATCCTTTGAGTTATGGTTTTTATTGCTATTATCTAAGGATAGGTTCTAATAGGTAATAAGTTAATGCATATAAAGCACAACGCTTTACACATAAAAAGCACTTAAAAACTGTTCCAACATCATTATTATTATTAACAATATTATTATTATTGCTCCTATTAAGACAAATAGATTTTATTCTAATTCAAAGTAAAATCATTGACATATTTTCAGTATGGGGGCCATGTGAATTCTTAACAAGTCTTAACTGTGTGCATGCTAAGTAGTTCATTTCACATTCTATAATTCTCTTTCTGATATTTCTAAGTAATTTAAACCAGCTACTCCGTGGCTACCTGGTTTTTAAGTTTTCACTGCTGAGAATACAAAATGTAAGACATGGATCTTGATTTCAAATATACTGCTGTTAGTTGAAGATTTTATGAAGTTTGTTTGTAATCTTTTCTGTAGAATGTATCAAATTAGCTCCTTATCTTGACTGGCAATGCTTATTTCAGCCTTCTTTTTTTCATGAAGAATTATATTAGTGAAGAAATGTAAAAAACTGCAATAGTCAACTATATAGCATTGGTTAAATAAATTATAAGCATGAACACCTCCACCAAAAATTGAAATAAGGCTGTA
>SJYC01071073.1:0-11727 GCA_006408675.1 Madoqua kirkii | reverse complement strand
ATGGGGGCCATGTGAATTCTTAACAAGTCTTAACTGTGTGCATGCTAAGTAGTTCATTTCACATTCTATAATTCTCTTTCTGATATTTCTAAGTAATTTAAACCAGCTACTCCGTGGCTACCTGGTTTTTAAGTTTTCACTGCTGAGAATACAAAATGTAAGACATGGATCTTGATTTCAAATATACTGCTGTTAGTTGAAGATTTTATGAAGTTTGTTTGTAATCTTTTCTGTAGAATGTATCAAATTAGCTCCTTATCTTGACTGGCAATGCTTATTTCAGCCTTCTTTTTTTCATGAAGAATTATATTAGTGAAGAAATGTAAAAAACTGCAATAGTCAACTATATAGCATTGGTTAAATAAATTATAAGCATGAACACCTCCACCAATAAATTGAAATAAGGCTGTATAACACATTACAATGATATGATAGATTTTATAAAAACAAAGTAGGTTATGCAAAAATTCTGGAAGAAGATACTTCAAAAAAGTAACAGTGACTAAGTCTGTGTAGTGGAATGGTAAGTTTATAGATTAATTTCCTTCTTTGAACTTTTCTGTATTTTATGAACATCTCAAGAAAAGTATGTGTTAGTTTTGCAATCCAATGAAATAAATTAATTACAAGCAGGTTATAGAAAATAAGGAGAGTCACAATCCCTACCAAAATAAAAGCAAAGAAAATGACAGTGGATTATATAATTTAACAAGATATATTTCTATGATAAAATATGGCCCAAATTTTCAACTCCCATAGTCTTAGGACAATAAACTGTATTTTCAGGAGACATAGAAAATACCCTCCAGTTAATATGCATTGTCTAACCATTTTCCAACTCAAGATCATACAGACAGGAAATTATTTGATGACACACTTCTTCCAAAGTCCCTACTTATTTCCCTACATAGCACATGTCTATATTTATGTTGTCAAAATAGACTTGAAAAGGAGACATGAGAATAACATTCTATTCTGTCCATGTCATCCTACTCTGAACTGCTCTTCAATCCATACCCTGAGACTGCTATTCTGTTACAGTCAGTAGGGCATAAATTTTTCTCACTAGCAATTGGGCTACATGAAGCCTGAGATGTGGTCTAACTCAGTCTCACGCCAATGGAGACTATGTGGTACATTGCCTATGAATACTGCATAAATGCTTGTAGAATTCAGTGAGTTGCTTCCATTTTCCTTTAATCCCCTCTAGATATCATTGGTATAGATGCCATTAAATTCTTAAGCTCCAGATTCCAAAAGAACCTGAGAACCAAGTTGCTCATTTTCTTAAGGGAAATTTTATATCTTTGCGGCCCCTCCTCCATGGGATTCTCCAAGCAAGAGTACTGGAGTGGGTTGCCATTTCCTTCTCCAAATATTTTAAGCATTGTCTTGCTTTCTGGATTTCTTTCCTTGTTTAGAAAATGTTGGCAATGAAACACTTTAGAAAGCCGTCTGATGTCTGGCAAAATCTTTGTTTTCTTATCTGTAACAGAAATTAAACTCTCAACAAAAGCGCATTTCTCTACTATCAGTCCTAAATACAGAAGTTCAATGTAAATGATGATCTTAGGATCCCTTAAAAAGGAGATTAGAGAAGAAGGTGAGGTCACATGACAAGATTTCCACTAGGTCTCAGCCCTTTCCTTTAGCATCTGGAAAAGCTGAATGACAGGTAAAGCATAGGACTTGGGCTCTCTTGAAAAAAAAACAAAAAACAAAAAAACTTGTGGGTAATTTTAATCATTTGCTCAAGTCTTTAAATATCCTGTATAGCTTTTAGGCACAAAGCAATCTTCCTATAGAGAAACAAACCCAGGATGTGGTTACAAGGTAGAGTTTTACCTCTTTGTGTTAAAGTGCCTTAATGATCAAGAAAAAAAAAATAGATTTGCATGAACGCTACTTATGGAAACCACTTAACACAATAGTTACTCAAGACAAACTTCAGCGCAAGTGGATATAACCGGTATGATGAGTCATCCTATGTGGTTTAAAGCTACCACAAGTGAATTTCTTTTAATTCAGCCTTCATAGGCCCAGAACAACTTTTATAAGACTTTGAGAATAACCATGGCATTGACAAAATATACTTCACTGTGTATGTTTGACTGAATTATTTTTAAATGATTCAGATAAGGCCCTTGTGAATGCCAAAGCTTCTATTGGAAATCAGCCTGGATATTTCCCTTTTCTCTCCTGGTCTCATGTCATAAGATGTACACACACACACACACACACACACACACACACACACACACGGAGTGACATCATCTTAAGATCTGAGTAACACAGTCAGAATAGAAATATAATTGGCAACAATATCTTCCCATGTAAGCACATTAGTGGTGCTTACATAATCTTTTGGCATCAAGTCACTCCCTGGAGTAAGAAGTATGGTTTTCTGTCTCAGTTTCACAACTTAAGTTTGGAAAAACCCTTAATCGTTGAAGAACAGTGTAGTGTGAGATGTTTATTATTAAATTGTTTATGTCTTGGTTGCTTTTCTTAAAACTATTTGGAGATGCCCTGAAAATTTTAAACTATGTGTGGGAAAACCTGGTCTGATTGTCATTATCATGCCTTGGAAGTCATTACGAATTGATTCTGGCATTTACTTCTGTTGACATCAGAAAAGATGAGAATACTTCTCAACAAAGTGCTCTAGGAAGACATGGCAAATCGATGAGAATCATCTTGGAAAATAAAATATACTTTTCATTCACAGTTTCCATCAGACAACCTAAAAATCAAGGTTATTTTTCTCTCCATAACTCATAAGATACACACACACACACACATACACAGTGAGAAGAACTAATAAATTCCCCTGAGTCACTGACTCCCTAAAATTCTGACTTAGTTTTGTTTACCACTGAGGAACTACTGGAAACAGAAATCCCACTGGTGTCATGTCCAGAGAAATCTCGCCATTCCTCGAATAATGCCTTCCGCTTTGCATATGCTCTTCACTTCCCCAGAAAAGCCCTTCACCAGGCAAACTCCTCTGCCTCCTTCAAGTACAGGCCAGAATGCTAGCTTCTCCGTGAAGACTGTAATTCTACTCAGCTGTTGGATACTCTGTCTACAGTGCTTTCTTGGTATTTAATTAAGTACCTAGTACTTAATTGTCTCTTCAAAAGCAGTTACAAATTGCAATTTTTAGATTATGTGCTCATGTCTGTCCATCTCCATTACTTAAAAGCAGTCATAGTTCAGGTATATCTAATAGCTTACCTTTCGATGTATTAGACATACTCCTTTAAGATTCTGGAGCTCACTTATCTCCCATTTCAAGGTAGGTCCCAGAATGCTCTGCAGTGCTGTTTTTGACCTCTTTCTATTAGTATGAAAACAAGTCTCTGATACTTGCATATTTCAAGTCCAGAATTTCCCTTGAAAATATCCTGAAAATATTATGAAAGGTTTTAGCTTTTTTAAAAATGGAACTTACCAGAGAAGGTGAACAAGAAATCTTTAAGTCCTGTGATGTTAATTATTTAAAGAATAGATTATCATATTTTAAAACTAAAATTATAAATTTTCCGTATGTTACTTCTCTGATTATCTGCATATATCACTAAAGAAACTGTAGTCTAAACTCTTAGAGTCTCCCTTGCCCCTGGCCCCTCAGTCTTCACATGAAAGTTGATTTACACAGGTGCCTGACTGACATTTGACAATTCCCAAAGCAGTGACTTTCAAGGTGTGGAATTTTGCATAAATTTTTCTGATGTCTAAATTTACTTCAGATGTCTGTCTTCATGTGGATATCAGTCTATGCATACAGATTTCATATTTAACAGTACACTGGATCATTTAAAGCATCAATTAACAACTAGCCTGCAATGGCAAATGCACTTGCCAAAGGGTTAGAATAAGACCCTTTCTTTCACCTCTAACCAGCACTTCTTCCCAGACAAATCACTGTTATTGGTGATCTCTGGCAACAGACCTTTCCCAAGTCTGAGTCTGTCATTTACTTGGTAGATTTGTTGACTGCAACATACAATCCCCTATCATCAAGTTTTCCAGATGTTTGCACAGCGGGTTCGGTGTTTTTAAAGTATCTAAATGACGGTCCCAAATGACAAATGTTCATTTTCAAAATTAAATCTTATTACAAATTACCTGCCAAGTACAATGTGTCAGGAGAGACTGAAGGAATTAGAAATTTTATCCATTGAGAATGAATGAAGAAGAAAGAACATAGATGAGGTAAGCTATTACATATCCTGGAGGTATATACAAAGAATTTTAAATAAAGTGGTTTACTGAAAGCTGTTGCCTTAATACTAAGACTTACTTTTAAAAGGTCCATAACTACGTTTTGCTGTGAGTCAGGCTTCAACTTTGTTAATGTAAAGAACAATGGCTAGGAAATACAGGGGTAATCTCTAACATGAACCTTTTTTTCTCCTTTTAATCATCATCCACACAGGCATAGATTTAATATTCTGAGAAGAGAACAGGGCTTAATATAGCCATCAAAAAATAGAACTTAGTTTCCTCTTGTCTGCTTTCTAGCTTGTGTCTGCTGTTGACCACTAACCTTTGAACTCTAGTTTCCTCATCTTTAATGTAGGAATAATTAATGACTTAAATAAATAGGCTGTGTAAAAAATTAAATAAATGAAAGTAATTTTTGAATGCACCTTGTAAACTCTTAAGTAACATGGGTATATATTGCTATCAGAATAATATTAGCCATATATGAACTACTTACTCATATCAGATCCTCTGTAAAGCTTCACACTTTTTTCAGTCTTTACATTTGTTTAAAATAGGTCACATCATCTCCATTTCATAAGTGAGGAAGCCGAGTCTTGTACAGAGGTTAAGTAGCAGGCCTAAGTAACTGCTAGCCTGGACTGAACAAGATTGAACCAAAATATCTGATTTCAAAAACATGCCCCCAATCAAAATATGTCCTCCATCTCTATGCTATACTACCAACCTTCAGCCATTAAACCCTAATGGTCAGTGATGCCACTTTGGCTCA
The DNA here is from genome assembly GCA_006408675.1 of Madoqua kirkii. Taxonomy (NCBI): domain Eukaryota; kingdom Metazoa; phylum Chordata; class Mammalia; order Artiodactyla; family Bovidae; genus Madoqua; species Madoqua kirkii. The sequence goes on along the minus strand of SJYC01071073.1, from coordinate 6,725 downwards.
AAATATTTTGGAAGCACCATTAGAAATTGCCTTTAGATCCAAGTTTATTGAGGCACCCAAAGCAAGCAGCCTGCTGACTCTGTAGACAACTTTTCTTTTTGACCCTAAAGAGAATTGTCTAGTCTGATCATCCTGCATTCTAGGCAGGAAGACAATGAATATCTGTTGTTGAGACTTCTATCATTTGGAAGACTCTGCAAAACTGAAATTCCATTTCTTCATGTCTTTATAATGGTGGGTATAATATCAATTGGAACTCTAACCACAGGATAGTTCAACTGTCTACTTACCTATCCAACTTTCAATTAATCAGAATTTTTAAGTTATTGTATCTCAGAACCAAGACTAGAAGTTGCATGCTAATATCTGAAGAAATGAACAATGTAAATTCTCTTGTTCTTTCCTAGGAAAATTTTTGGCCCTGATAGAGAAATATGAAACCAGACTGACCACAGAGTCAAGGATTGCTTCATAGGACAAAATAGAACATCTAGATTTTCCATCTTTAAAATTATAATCAGCAGCAGGAAGCAAGGCAATACCACTGCCCCTGTTATAGGAATCTAAAGGCTTTTTATAGAATGCACAGCAGCAAATGTTATCGCTTTGCTTGAGAAAACCATTTTCATTATCAGCTGCTTTTTTTTTCAATTGATTATGACTTTTCCTTTAAAAAATGCATTTAGGCAGAATTTTTCTATGCTTGATTTAGCCCAAGGGAAAATTTTTGGAGGGTTGAAACAGAGAGAATAGTCTGAACTGAATTCTTTTTGCTGCTTTTAAGCTATGCACACATGGACAAAATATATCATATTCTACTGAAATTTTTTTTTCTTTGCTCCTATTATTTAGAAAGAATTTAACAATGAAAAATCCAGCTTTATGGTATTATATTCCTTATTGTGTAAACCAGTGAATAAACACAAGGTAAAGTTTTTTTTTTTTCAAGTTACTCTGGTTTGAGTAGAGGGGAGGGAGGATGCTATTAAAGCAATCTCCTCTTAATTTAAAGGGGGTATGTTGAACTGAAGCCTGTTAAGAAACAAAGGATGCCCCAATTAGTGTTGCTGCTGCTGCTGCTGCTGCTGCGGCTGCGGCTGCGGCTGCGGCTGCGGCTGCGGCGGCGGCGGCGGCGGCGGCTGCTAAGTCTTTTCGGTCATGTACGACTCTGTGTGACCCTGTAGACGGCAGCCCACCACATTCCCCCGTCCCTGGGATTCTCCAGGCAAGAACAGTGGAGTGGCTTGCCATTTCCTTCTCCAATGCATGAAAGAGAAAAGTAAAAGTGAAGTCCCTCAGTCATGTCCAACTCTTAGCGACACCATGAACTGCAGCCTACCAGGCTCCTGCCTCGATGGGATTTTCCAGGCAAGAGTACTGGAGTGGGTTGCCATTGCCTTCTCCACAATTAGTGTTAGAAGACTCCAAAGTGAGTCAACAAAGTTAAGGCTGCATTTAGTTATGGAAAACCTAAATTAATGGGGCCCATTCAAGGTGGACTATAAATGCATTTATATGTCTGGTTTAGTCTATATTTTCTTTTACCATAGAGGGAAGGCTGGGATAGAGTTTTTTTTAATGATCAAAACTCTTTAAGATTGTTCAGAAAAAATAACATAGATAAGAAATCTGAGATTATACCCATTATGCTGAACAAAGAGTTAGTATACCTTCAGAATAAACACTAAGAGTTTGAGTAAAGCAAGAAATTTAGAAATCTAGGATAAAACAGCCTTTACATTTCATAAGGAAAAAAAGACAGTTTTAGAACAACACTGATTTAGCAGTTGGGAGGGACCTCTGAATTTAAATTTCAATATATAAATCTCAATTTTGCCAAGTAAAATTAATAATAGATTTATCTAAAGCCAGCCCTCTTCAACCTCTGCTATATTTCTCTTAAGAAAGCATTAAATGAGAGTATTTCACTTTAGCTGAAAATCAATGGCCCTTCAGTGAAGCATACATCTCCAAAGTAATATAGAGTTAACAGTCATATAGTTCTGCTAGTAAGACATGAGACCTTGGCTTTGGTGGTAATAACTTCATGCAACATACAAGTCTTTGAAAATACTAACACAAAAAGAAAGGATTTAAAATCTAAAGTGAGCATGCTCAAATTGTCTTTGAAATGTCAACCCAAATATTTGTAATACAGTTAATGATGATAATATGGAAATAAGGAGCAAATATATTACTGACTAGAAATAATATTTAATTACCACTTGCCATAGGCCAGAAATTTTTTAAATACATGCATCATCTCTTTAGATTTTCTTAAGAACCCTGTGACTTTGTTTTACTAGCTATACTTTCAGAGTAGACTTAAAGAAGTAAGATCTATTGATACACATAGAGATATGTATAAAAAAATTAAAGATGGAGTAAGATATTTAAATCTATACTTATCTATGATCTCTTGGTAAATGAATCAAAAGGTATCATAAATTTTATCTCCTTGGAAATTTCTTTGTTTTTATACTGATAAAATTATATTCATCTTTCATTGTGGTGATTATAAGGATGAATAAGATATAACCCTTGCCCTCCAGTAACTCACAGTTTGAAAGGGGGATGTAATGTGCATCAAAAATCCAAATATAATTCATGATGGTTTGTTGTAAACTCTGTAACACAAGTGTGTTGAAAGCTATGGGTAGCTAGAAAAAAATAATCCTTAGAGCTGGAGACTGACTTAAAGAAAAGAAAGATCAAAGAAGTATCTTTATAGAAAGCAGTTGAGTTGGGTTTAAAGATGGATAAAGTTTCAACACACAAATATGAGAACCTTGAACATACTGATATGTGATGCCTTCAAGCAGAGAGTAAGTTCAGAATGCCAGTGTTGCTGAAATTTTTGACATATGAATGAGCAATAATGTTGATACAGACTAGATTATAGAAGATTTTCATTGACAGTCTAGGAAGTTTAAACTTTATTTGACATTCAGTAGGGAGTTTTGTTCACTTAAATATAGTCAGTGTTCTCCTTTGGAAATATTAGTCTATCAAAACATTAAACTACTTTATCCAATGTTTGTTACTGCTTAGATGAATAATTATTGTCTTGTTATCATCTGCCAGCACCTACACTAGATGATGGGGATATATGATAAATATGACTCATTTTTTACTTTCATAAAAATTATAATCAAAAAAATTAAACAAAAAGCAGTGCCATAAAACATTAAAGTGTCACATAAGACATATAAGAAAGTAGGGTAGCACCTAGGAGAAATACCTTCTCTATCACTGTAATCATAGGAAAAACATTCTATAGAAAGTGACTTCAAATTGTGTGTATGGCATGTGTGTGTATATGTGTGTAGGTTTACTGGGTGGGAGGGTCTGTCAGTCAATCTACACACATGGAAAGACTCAGAGTGGAAATTGTATTTTTAGAACTTGATGCAGAGTTATTTGCTTTCCAGTCACATAGATTCTTAACAACCTCAGATATGTTTACAAGGTTCTTGGCCATTTCATCCCGCAGAGAGGGTCTGACCATCAGTCAACTTCCAAGAGAACCAATCAAGCATTATGAACAAGACCTTATGAAAGCAAATTCTGATGAATTGAATTGGCTCTCTTCTTGGACCTGGAAATCATATGGCCTGACTTATAAAAAAATACTGAGCATGAATGATTCAGAGAAGCCTGAAATCAGCACCATGACCAAGTGTGTCTTTTAGTGATCACTCATTTAGTCAGTTTTTCAGTAAGCCTTTGTTGTTTGTCAGCACCATGAAACTCACTGCACTAAGCACCTAACATCTCATTTTTAGTCATAATTAGTCACCACTGTCTTTAAACATTTATCTTCATTTTTCCCACTCTTGTATAACATTTACTACAATTTGAGTCTATCACTGTGAGTTGTGTATGTAAATGTCCTTAGGTAGACAGTGACATTTTGAAAAGGAGGAACTCATCTTTTTCATCCTCATCCCTGTGTTCCATTCAGGCAATGGCACAGAGACAATAGAGTTTTGGTAAATGTTTGTTGGATGGATGGATAGATGGATGGATGGATGGATGAATGGATGGATGGATGGATGGATGGATGGATGGATGGATGGAGAGAGAGAAACCTGAATAAGAAATTTCTCCTGTCCTCAGGAATCCTGTAGTCTAGTACAGATGAAGCATGCATAGTTAATTAGGAATACTTTTAGGTTTACTGTTGTAATACCACAATTTACCATGATCCTAAAGACAGAATAAAAAAGCATATTTAGAGTTTGAAATGGTTCTCTATTCTGCATTAGTTGAAGCTTGATTTTTTAATAAATTTATTTAATTGGAGGTTAATTACTTTACAATATTGTATTGGTTTTGCCATACATCAACATGAATCCACCACAGGTAGACATATGTTCCCCATCCTGAGCCCCCCCTCCCATCTCTCTCCCCATACCATCCCTCTGGGTCATCTCAGTGCACTAGCCCCAAGCATTCAGTCCAGGTTCGAAGCTTGATTTTTTTTAAGTCTCCAAAAGTACTGATTCCTGAGTTTTTTATTTAAATTCATCAAAAATAAAACAAACAACCAAATCCTCCGTTAAACTATTTTAATATGCTGTTCCTTTTCCTCAAGTTAAATGAAACTGAAGGGAATAAGAACAGATTGGATATTTTAGAGACTGTCTACAATAAACATTAATCCAAGAGCAAAACAGAAATATTACCTGAATGAATCCACCACAGGTAGACATATGTTCCCCATCCTGAGCCCCCCCTCCCATCTCTCTCCCCATACCATCCCTCTGGGTCATCTCAGTGCACTAGCCCCAAGCATTCAGTCCAGGTTCGAAGCTTGATTTTTTTTAAGTCTCCAAAAGTACTGATTCCTGAGTTTTTTATTTAAATTCATCAAAAATAAAACAAACAACCAAATCCTCCGTTAAACTATTTTAATATGCTGTTCCTTTTCCTCAAGTTAAATGAAACTGAAGGGAATAAGAACAGATTGGATATTTTAGAGACTGTCTACAATAAACATTAATCCAAGAGCAAAACAGAAATATTACTTTGCACACAAAGGAATCAACATCACTTCTGACTCCTTTATTAAGTGGTCACATTTGATTGTCAGTTTCCCCAAAATACTGCCATATTTTTTTCTTTCCATTCAGCAAACTCAGCCCATGTTTGTTGACTACTTTGTGCTGTAGACATTGGTCGTTTGACCAGGCATAACAGATTCAAAAACTTCAATAGAATAGTCTACATAGTCTTGTGTTGCTCAATAACTTTAGTTTGAGAAAAATAAGTGAAATTTTTCTTATTTTCTTATGCATTATTGAAGAAATATATTTTTATTTTTCATTATAGAAAAGTGATTCAGTAATACAAAGGATGTTTTCTCCCTTTAAAATCAGGGATGTTAATTGTAGAAAATATACCCTAGAAGTTAGGAAATTGCATGATGTGACATGAAGGAGATGAAAAAGATGGAAATAAACTAAAGCTTAGATCCCAAATATCCTACTACTCTGTATGATCTGGGGAAAAATTCCTTAAGCCTTGTTTTGCAATATTGTTATGATTTTATTGCTAGAATTTTATGATAGATATAAAAATACCAGATATTATTCTAGTATATGATAAATTATCATTTATGGGTAATTATTGTGTGGAAATAATAGCTAAACACTTGACCTGAATTTCCTTTTTTTAGGTATTTCCCCAATTCTATGAGGCAGGTTCTGCATTTCTAATTATTGTAAATGAGAAAACTGATATGAAAGAAGGTACAATTTGTCATAGATCACAGAGCTAATGCATGGCAGAACTAAGATTCAAATCCAGTTATTGATAGGGTATGATTAAAAGGTAATGTTAACGTTTGTAAGCCTTCCATTTTTTGCCTTCCTTCTGCCAAATAAAAATAAATCTGGACTTAGTCAGTAAAACTCTCTTTGGAGGGGAAATGTGATGTAAGAGAGTACTAGTACAATGGGGAGAATGGGACCATAAAAACAGCAAGTGTGTCTAAGATTAGGCAAAGAAAGAGTTTATTTTATAGAGAGAAGGGAACGAATGTGGGCTGCAAGTTGTATGATTTGATAAGAGATCATCCTGTTTTCGAGAGGAGGCCATGTACTGGTTCAGGCTAAGGGTGTGTCAAACTTCAGGGACCTGGGAGAGGAGAGAAATTGAACTGAAGGTTGAACTGCAAATATTTTGTTACAACTGATCACTGTCAAAAAGCAATTCAGCTAATTATTTATGAGGCAGACATGAGAAATTTAAAATCTGTCTAATCATAGGTTGGGGGCTTCCCAAGTGGCTCAGTGGTAAAGAATCCTCCTGCCAATGCAAGGAGATGCAGGAAACAAGGGTTCCATCCCTGGGTGGGGAGGATCACCTGGAGGAGGAAATAACAACCCACTCTAGTATTCCTGCCAGGAAAATTCCATGGACAGAAGAGCTGGGAGGGCTCCAGTTCATGGGGTTGCAAAGAGTGACTGAACATGCACGCACAAATGAACTAATCATAGGTAAACAGAGAGGAATCCATAAATCTTCAGTTCAGTTCAGTTCAGTTCATTTCAGTCGCCCAGTCATGTCCGACTCTGCAACTCCATGAATTGCAGCATGCTAGGCCTCCTTTTCCATCACCAACTCCCGGATTTCCCTCAAACTCATGTCCATCGAGTTGGTGATGCCATCCAGCCATCTCATTGTCTATTTCCCCTACTTCTCCTGCCCCCAATCCCTCT